>ML790154.1:0-16451 GCA_009831015.1 Picea engelmannii | reverse complement strand
GTTGAGGTGTCAACCTTGTAGGTTGAGGTGTTTTAGAAGAAGGAGCATTATTCTCTCTATAGATGTTAGGATTGGTCCTTCTAGTAGCCATAGCCATATTTTTACTTTCAATATTTCTTGCCACCTTAAATGCATTCTCCAATTATTTGGGTTCCCAAAGGCGAACCTCATGTTGAATGTTATCTTTTAAAGCTCCTATGAATACATCAAGTGCTCATATGGAATATTGGTTACCTTTATATTCAATCTTTGGAAGTTCTCAATGTGCTCGGTAACTGAACCCTTTTTCTTGAGATTTATCAATTGGCTAAAGAAGGTATTGCTCCTTGTATCCTCATAGTGTGCTATCATTTCTTCTGTGAAAATTGTCCAAGTGCTGAGTGATTTGCGAGAACAAAGCCATAGATACCATACAAATTGATTGGGTTCTAAATATAGAGAAGCAATTCGTACCTTTTGTGTATGTGGCACATTATGTAGATCAAATAATTACTCCATCTGAAGTATCCATGTGATTGGGTCCTTGCCATCAAACTTCCTCATATCGATCTTAGGAACGTGGTTGCTATTCAACCCAAAGTTGGAGTTTCTCCATTCTTGATTCACCTTCCTTGTGTCCTCATCGTGAATTTCATGGGATGCATTTTCACTTTCAAGTGTCTTCTCTGTTACAAAAATTTTCAATACTTCCATGATCTCCCCTTTTAAACCATCCATCTTAGTATCCAATTTAGCTTCCATTGAATCCATCTTCTTTTGTAGTTCATTTATGTCCCTATGTATTTCTTCACCTTTATCAAGAGTCCAAGTAGGATTGTCTGGAGGCTTATTTGGTGTAGAAGTCCCCTTTTTTAGTGGCATGTTGGCCAAGTATCACTTTAAACCTTGATTTTGAGGTGGTTCTGCTAGACAATCTTCCTTTTAGTGTATCTCCACAATTTTGTCCCTTTTGAGTATGAGCTTTTATTTTTTGTAGGTCTTTGATATTTCTTCTCTTCAATGCCCCAGGTCTGATAAAAATTGGATGTGCCAAGTGGAATTTACGGTAACTTCCCCACAACTTGTTGATTTTTGGCCTTTCTAGAAGATCTCACTTGTATAGCATGCACCGCACAAAATAATTGATATAAAATTTTGAAACTCGTACCATAACTACTACAGGCTGTCCACTATCCAATGCAACTGATCTCACTCAATTTTCATACTCTAGGAAGAATTTATGATTGTTTTACCTGGAACACCTGCTTGAGACTAGTCAGATACCCTATCTTCCACAGGGTGTATATACAAATTTAAGATGACCCAGAAGCTAAAATTGATACCACATATACCTTAATAATTTCTGAGAATATCATCCAGAGTTCAGGGTCTGAAGCGTTGAAAAAATAAATTTATAGCGAAAATTCTACAATGACTCAATTCAGGATGATTCCAGAACCCTATCTTAAAAAGGACGTATCTATGAAAGTATAAGGCCTCGAGAGTTGAATTTTTAACCCAACATACCTTGATCCGTCTACTAAATATCCTCCAAGACGTTCCTTCTGAATCGTTGTAGAAAAAAATTTATAGCGAAAATTCCATCGTGTCTCAGATGTAGCAGCAAAACCCCAAGACCTTGAGCTCTGATACCAAATGTTAAGAACCAAATATCAATATAGCATAGAAAAACCTCAGAATAAGTACTCAATGCCTTGAAAAAGAGATAATTTCAGATAATAAGCCTCTTCGAGGGGCCAACCTCCTTTTACCCCACATAAAATGTTCAAGTACAAGATGATTCCAAATGAAAATGTCTTCTTAGTATATATAAGAGACTAGGAGGTATAATTACAACTAATGGAATAAAGCCGACACAAATAAAATAACATTACTAATCTAATATGCCCCAATTAAGGGGTAATGAGCCAATATTAGGGCTTAACACAATTTTCTTGTCTTAGCCTCTATCCAAGACAATAACCCACCCCCCCCCCCTTTTAATTCTTCCAACCAGAACCCTCACACTCTCTCCCTTGTACAAATAGTTACGCCTAAGTTCTCCTCACTGTACCTCACCTTATCATTTCTAGTTCCTCCTTAGATAATTTCTACTTGACAATCCACACTTCTACAAGTTCCCTCTTCCTGCACTGAGAGATAGTGCATTGAAGCACACATCCTTTATTTCACCTCTACATTGGCACTCCATTGGTCCCTTCTCCAATTCATAAGCTCCCTCCCTTTCACTTTGTTACAATGCTTATTGATGAGGTTCACCTCTTCTTCCTCAATGCACTACCTGTTGACGAGTTTCCCTCTCTTGTTGCAAATACATCAGCGAAAGGATTTCGAACCTTCATCGTCGTCGAGAACATCAAATACAATCTGCTTCCTCTCGCCAATGCTGATCAGGTCATCATAGCCCATTTTTTCTTTGAGGCTTATCTTTTCCCCCTCCCAGCTCAAATCCCTTCTTGTTGCATTCATCAATCAATCTCCTTACATTTACAATGACTAAATTCTCCACGCCTATCTAGATAGTTGGTCAATAATTTCCTATCTCTCCTGATTCGCAGTCATAATCAAGTTTTAATGTTCCCAGTGGCTTTCTTTGTGCACATGGTACTAGCTTGTATGTTTTGTGTTTCTTGAAATTACAACTAAATTTTCATTGTGGAAGCCTCTCCTAGCATTAGATGGGTTAATCATAACACTTACATTGGTTCTAAAACACACTTTGGGAGAAATTTGATCCTTTCAGCTCATAGATAGTGCTAAGCGCATTGGATGTCAGTTGGCAGTTTTGGAATATTTATAACTTTGTGATACTAACATATAAACTTAGTCTCAATGGGTGGATCATGAGCTTATACATCACAAATGACCTAGAAACTAAGAAAATTAAATTTGGGTGAAGAAACAAAGAACATGAGACCTAAACTTTCATTAAAAAATGCCTTTGGGAACAATTTTTTGGCGTACTTCAAAGTGAATTTTTCATCCCTGAAACATGCCAATTGTATTATTCTCACCTTTATGATTCCAACGCAACTGACATAATCAAATTCCTAGGCCCGAAAGTTACAGAACGATCACCAAGGATTGTTAGCCTAGTTAGCCTCGACAACCATGCAATCGATAAAATACTTGAATGGCATATCCAGTTGTCTCGCTAAAATCGTATCTTCGTTCTCTTCACATCACAAAAATGGTACGCTAATCCAACTTTGTATGAGTAAGTTATGAGTTTTTAAGTCAAGCAGGGTAATGACAACAACTCATTCGACTAAGTTACTAGTTAGCACCACCCATACGCAAAGGTCTCAATTTTTTTAAATGGTAATTGTTTTAGTATAAAACTATTTAATTAAAATAATATTTTAATTAAAATTCTTTTCAATTATTAAAAAAAAAAAAACATTTAAATTTAAATCTATTTAGGATTGGAATGAATTAAATTAAATATAATGTAAATGTATGTCAAAGTAAATAGTTGAACACTCAAACGGATGGGATAATCCTTGGTTTTAAAACTCACGTGGAGGGGAGGGCCCACGGCCCACGTGCGCCCTTCACATTCCCCATTTAAACAAATGTACGCCCCTTTTAAATCTATGTTGATTCCTTTGCATTCAACATACATGATGCCAACTCCTTCGACGAGTCGGAGGACTTAATCCTAAATTTGTCGAACACATTCACAATACATGATGCCAACTCCTCCGATGAGTTGGAGGACTTAATCCTAATTTTGTCGAATAGTGCTTGGAAGAGTTAACAACAAATTTTCCGAGCAGTGCTCATAAGAGTTAACAACAAATTCCTGGATGGTGTTCGGAAGGGATGATACTAACTAAGTCGATAGTGTTCAAGAGAGTCAACAAGAAGTACCCCGACTTGACAATGATAAAGGTAACTCCTTCAATAGTTTCAAACTCATGGGTTATCATGTGATTTAAGTGGAAAATCAATCATGTATATGTATATTTCTTTAAACACATGAACAATTTTGGTGTTTGTCGTATTTTTTAATGGAGAAGGAAGGGGGATCCACGAACCTCCAAAACTTGAATGGAGTATGGTATGGAGGGGACGTGGCATCCCACACCTTTTACTATTTTACTCATCATGATTATTTAGTGTTCCATGGAAATGTTAGAGGAGAGGAGGGGAGGGCTCATGATCCCTTGTGTTTAATGTTTTTGGAATATTTAATGATTATGCTTAGGTTTGAGAGGTGAGGTAGAGAGAGCCTCCATTTTAACGTTTTTTTAAATTAATTATTTTATTGTGAGTTCCCTCCCCTTATAAACTTATTTAAAATCACATTTAAACCAAGTGTTATTATATGAAATCAAGATCATTGTACTTCATTTTAAGTTTATAGATTTTGTAGAACATGCATGGCGATGATATAGAGGTGAGGTATAGGCTTTGAATTTGTGACAATCGCTTTCTCAAAGAGCTGAGATGAGAGCACGTCAACACGATCATTCAACGAATATTCATAACTCAACTTTCATCTTTCACTCGACAAAGAAATGACTTGACTTCCAACATAAATAAGAGGATTAACCATCAATGCCTCCGAGCAGATCAGAGGAGTTAGTACTAACTCCTCCAAGCAGGTCGAAGGAGTTAGTTCAAACTGCTCCAAGCAGAATAAAACTAGATTTCATAAAATGGTCATAACATTTGACTCGGGTGTCCATTTTGCGCGTTCTTTATACCATTGGAAAGGTGTTTCCGAGCTATACAACTTTCTAGTTATAGTTTTTGAGAAATTATGATCTAGATATTAGTGGATGAGATCTAGATGGCTTGAATGTCGAGATAGGAGGAGCTTAGACATGCAATCTTGCATGAAAAGAGGCATGGACAAAAAAATGTAAAGAAGTACTCCAGGGGTGAGGCTCAAAGAGGAGCCTCACCGTTAAAACTAATTACTAGTAAATCACTCAGAGCTAATTAATCTCACAATGAACAATAGAAAACATGAGAGAAGCCAAAATGAGTAACTTGATATTATGGGAAGGATTTCTAGGCCTTTATATAACATTACAAAATGGTCCACTGGACAAAGTCAAAAAGAGCTCATTAAATGAGTTTCTATTATTAGTATAATATATCTAACTACCTAACAAGCTAAGTAGTGGAAAATAAAACCCAATACAATAATGTAAAGAACTCATTAAATGAGTCTCTATTATTATAATAATAGATCTAACTACCGAACTAACTAAGTAGTGGAAAATAAAACCCAATACAATAATGGAGAGGTGAGACTCTCTTTGACCCGTATGGAACCTTTTAGCCCAATTAATTAATGAGAAAGTGGGCATCTACATGCTCAATCTATTAGCTTTATAGCTTTATGACTTTTGCATCTGAATTTAAACCATATACCCCCTAAAATTTGGATCATTCCCCCCCCCTGCCCCGAGAAAATGATGGTCCCCATAATTTCACCCATGCTACAAAGAGACCCATGAGTAAAATGTTATCATTCCCAATGAAGGGAATGGTTTTTTGTGGTACACCCATAACCGTTTACATTAATAAAAAATGGAAAAATCATGACTTTGGAGGCTTTGAATCTCTTTCTAGAAATTTATTAATAATTTCTGCTATATGTGATGAAATCCAATTCCGTCGAAGACCCATTTGATATATTGAAGAGATATTTCCATCGATATATGTAACTTTTTATGAGGTGTCCCATGGAGTGATAAAAATCTTTCTGAAGTGCCAGTGACGCGCAATTGTCTTGGAAGAAAGACATGCAGATCTTCAATTGGTGATATCTCTCAAACCAGGAAACAAAATGAAATACCCATTTAATTTATTAAAGAGATATTTCCATCCATATGTGGAAATCATTTTTAAGTTTCCTAAGCAGGGAGAAAAATATCGTTCAATATGGTGGTATGCGCGACCTCCTTGGTTCAAATACATACTCAGATAAAATCGATGATATCTCTCAAACCAGGAAGCCAAATGAGATTCCGTGAGATACCCATTTGTGATATTGAAGATATATTTCTAGCAATATGTATAAATCCTTATTTAGTTTCCTTAGAAGGGAGAACAAGACCATTTAATATGGTGGTACATGCGGCCTCCTTGGGTCAAATACATGCTGAGATTCAATCAATGATATCTCTCAAACCGAGACACCAAATGAGATTCTGGGAAATACCTATTTGAGATATGAAGATATGTTTCCATATTTATGTGTAAATCCTTCTTTGGTTTTCTGAGAAGGGATAAAATTACCATTAAATATGGTGATACGTGCAGCCTCCTTGGGTCAAATACATGTTGAGATTCAATCGATGATATCTCTCAAACCAAGAAACCAAATGAGATTTCGCAAATAACCATTTGAGATACTGAAGAAATATTTCCAATGAGATATGGTAGAGCCTCTGAAATGTTGTGTAGATGTCGTAACACCTCTTTGAATTTGGGTGAGTGTAGAGGGCCACAAAATATGCCAAGGGTTTGTAGAGCAGCATGGGTTCTTGTAGAGGTTGTGGAACCTCCAAGGGAAACATGGACACCCTACAAATTTGTTGAAAATTTTGCAGACCAATGGATGTATTGGATCCATGTATAGATGTAGTGAATCCATGTATGGATGTAGTGAATCCTTGTATGGCTCTCCTTGTACTGGTGAACAAAGATCCAAGGGTAAAAAAAAAACCTGTAGTGCCTGTGGACCAATTGTGATTCTTATAGTGTATGTCCTAGAAAATGGATTTTGATAGTACCAAAAAGAGGTTGGTGATTTCTGCAAATGTTTGAACCTGTAGCATGCTTCAAACCCTTGTTCCGATGAAGAGCATACTCGCTCTGATACCACTGATCCAGATCTCAGGGGCTGAGATCTGGATGGCTTGAATGTTGAGACAGGAGGAGCTTAGACATGCAAATATTTCGTGAAAATAATCATGGACAAAAACATGTAAATGAAGTACTCGAGAGGTGAGGCTCAAAGAGGATACTCACCTTTAAAACTAATTACTAGTAAATCACTCAAAGCTAATTAATCTCACAATGAACAATAGAAAACATGAGAGAAGCCAAAATGAGTAAGTTGATATTATGAGAAGGCTTCTTAGGCCTTTATATAACATTACAAAATGGTCAATTGGATTAAGTAAAAAATAACTCATTAAATGAGTCTCCATTATTAGTATAATAGATCTAACTACCCAACTAATTAAGTAGTGGAAAATAAAACCCAATACAATAATGTAAAGAGCTCATTAAACTAGTCTCTATTATTATAATAAAAGATCTAAATACCCAACTAAGTAGTGGAAAATAAAACCCAATACAATAATGGAAAGGTGGGACTCTCTTTGACCCATATGGGCAACCTGTTATCCCAATTAATTAATGAGGAGGTGGGCATCTACATGGTCAATCTATTAGCATTATAGATTTATGACTTTTGCATCTGAGTTTAGACCATATACCCCTAAAATTCAGATCAAATTACTAACTTATTGCCCTCATTTTTCAAGATGAATATCTGGTACCTTGTTGGTAGCCCTGAAAAATGCAGTTCCTCAAATTATGAGAAAAAGAAGTAGGAATTGAATCCAGGGAATTTTACTTGATTTTTCATTTAGTTAATGCTTGAGTTATTTGCATTCAAATGATTATTCTTGATAGTTTATTTGGATTTATTCTCATCTATTGTATGTTGAATGTTGTTAGGTACCAAGTGAAGGAGGATCGCGCTCAACATTCTAGCGATGAAATCTACAACTAAATATGATAAAGGATCAATAGAGAATTATGTAGCAATGATGGAGGAGAAACAAAGAAAGTATCAAGAAAATGTATGAAGCAAGGATCTAGAAACTCCATGATGATCAAATTTCAAACTCAGGACAATGAAGATGCCCTGATACCCAAAGCCAATCTTCATGATGTGCAAGACACATATGGTCGAAATCCATGATGACTCACTAGCGCTAGGAGACAAATTTGAAATGTAATTGTCGTCATTGTTGCTCATCATCACAAAGAGGATGGGGACAAACACTAGAAGACACAATATCATCGAGGGAAATGAAAGGCCAGAGGTCTTATTGAACCTCCATAAATACTAGAATAGGACCCAAAGAAGGGGTTTTTTGGCTCTTCAAACATTGTACACGTATGAACTACTTCGAGATACAATTTCAACTAAAATTGAAGAGTTTTCCTAAGAGTTTTCATGTACTATTGTTGAAACTGTTAATATGGAGAAGCCCTTAGGGCCAACTTTTGACTGAGAGAAGGACTTGCATGTGTTGTTGTTTTGTTGTGAACTATTTCAATAAGAATGTTTGTTGTTCACATGGGTTGTAAGAGCATGTTTGTTTATGGACTATTATATTGCAATATATGTCTTCTTGCAGCTTTTTCATTCTTTTCTACATTACATGTCCTGAGTGAATGAGATGCTAATGTATGTGATATAGTGAATTAGACTATTCTGGTTATATATTCATGTGCATGTGTTATATGAATTTATTTCTTTATTTCAGCTATCTTGGTGAAGCTATTGGTACAACTAGTTTCATGCTATAGCTCATTCACTTACATTAATTCACTCCTAGCTAAGATAGGTTAGATTAGAATTAGATTAGGCCTGAATTTAGATAGTCTTCATCTACATCTTTTGTTTTCACAACCACCCATCACTCACCCTCATTGGTGGACAGAACCGCATCTGGTAGACCCAAACCAACAATGGTTGTCGAGCTAGAATCTTGATGGGTTCCCTATTCCAAACGGTGAGAGATCTAATTGGGACTTATTACCAGGGAGAACCCCTTACTGTTGTCGGGTGAATTTGGACCCGTCAATAGGTTCTTCACATAAATTCTCCCTGTGTAGGTGGCTAGATATCAATCTCACTTCTTTAGTTTTGCAATTTCCCTAAATGGTATTTCTGGATGTTAAATTTGGGAAATTAGGCCCTCCGCACTTCATAATCCATCCAATTTTCGTTTTTACCTTGTTTTTCAGAAACCATGTGGCTTTCAAAAAGACAGTTGCACCAAGGCGTGCCATCAACATCGTCACTTTGTTCAAAATTTGTGCCATCGGTGCTATAACTGAGATTTACTCTAGCACGGTCAACACAGTTCAGTGTACATATTGTTCATAAACCCACATTGTTCAATTTTTTTCCTATATTAAGTGTGGCACATGTCCCCCTTCCCTTATTGGTATTTAGTTTTTCTTTTTCTACACTTTGTAAAGATGAACTGTCTCTTCTTTCAAGTTTCATTCTTTCCAAGTTAAATAGATAATCTAGATTAATTAGGGTGGATAAAAAAAACCAACATTTTGATTATCGTACCACATGGATGGCTAGTTAGGGATTTGAAATTCTTATTTAGAGTTATTTCAACAATCCATTTTTTTTTAGTTTCTTTTGGGAGCAAAAAAACCTCTTATTCATCTCCTATTATGCTCTTCACCTCTCATTCTCTCAAGTGATCTTGGTTGACCAGAACGGGTTGTATAAGTCATTTTTTCATCTCCCTTATATCTAACCAAAATAGCACATAAATCATAATACAAAGTAAGAACCCACACATGTGCACACCTTATCTTTTAGTTTCTGTGCTTGTTCATTTTGCAAATCACATCAATCATTAGGTGATTCTATAGCCATCTCGACTCCTCATAGTTTTCTTTATAAGATAGGAACTAAAATATTGTAAGGACCCCAAATTTCCACATCATCATGCAATCAAGGATAGTTTCATTTTCATAAGCAAACACTTAGGAAGTTTAAAGGATTTGTAAGGACCCCACATGCCCACATCTTTTACAACCTAGGGATCAATTTTCCAATTGAGCAATTATTGTAGAAATTTCATGGCTACAATAAATAGTAAATATCCCGATGATGTCCACATGTTGCAATTATACACACTTATTTTTTGTTCACATGCACTTATTGCACACAACAACTTTCAGACATCCACAGGTGCTGACAATTTCATTTGAGTCTTATTATTCTTTTCTCCTTGCACCCATAAGTGATATCAGATAATCAAAAGGGACTTACATGTTATAGGACCTATTTCACACCCTTAATAAATGAGGTTGGTTCATGATCCCAATCTCAACAAACTTTTTAAAAACACAACCCCAATAACTCACTAAAATCCTTCATTTGAGGGGCACAGAAGAATATTTTAGTATAAGTTACGATCTTGGGGGTAAGAATCCAATCAACCCTCCATTATCATTTTCACATTGAAACTTAGAAGTTGACGAAATAGGAATATAAAAATCCTCTAAGTTAGGTGTTTCAACACCATAAGGCAGGGAGATACCCGTGAAAGATCGAAGTATGAGTTCCAGTTGTTTTGTGCATACCTCCTTGAGTCATTCAAATCTTGAGAGATTACTAGCTTGCGACCCATTTCTTAGGCTAAAAATCTAAATCTTGCACTTGATAGAGGTAATTTAGTGACAAAAACTAGGCTTTTTCCACCCAGGTGGTGGTTGTGGGCTGCAATCACACCTAAATTAGATTTTTTGTAGCTATTGGGAAATAACGCTAGTTCTTTTGGGATATGTACCCTTTACCCCTCATTATAACTAATTTTTCATATCTTCAATAGTTCTCGGTCAATGGCTTGAGACCCCACCATTGAACTCTCTTGGAAGGTCTAGTGACATTTGAGAGGAAGGACGATACATCTATAGGTCATGTGCATTTTTTTTTATTATCCCCCATGTGGATCATACCCCAACCTACCAAACCAACATTTTACTTTACAATTTCTATACATATGTGTGTGTTATGTTCATTTATTTCTTAAACATATGCAGTTGTTAGTTCTAGGTTAAAGTAGACCATATTTATTTTGAGAAAAACACTTGTTTTTTATTTCTCTTAGATTTACCACAGTCACACACTTAGTTTTTATTTTGGAATAATAGGGGATCCACTAAATATATGACATTCCAGATGCTTGTAAGACCTCCCCCTAGTATTGGGAGGTATCCCTGGTTTCACCACACTCCTAGAACAACCTCCTCACTCACCAATGAGAGTAGCGATTACCAGTTCTTCCTTTCTCAGTTCCATAATGATTGGCATTTCTAGTCACACCACCTCACCTAGTAGCCCTCTCTCCCCGGGAATCGTCTTTGGACCATCACACATCATGGTAGGACCAAAAAAACTACCATATATAATCCCATCCTCTTCTTCCTAGTTTGGAAAAAATTGGGCCTCCTCTCCATGTCATATTGGTTTTTCACCACTCACAAGGACTTAGAAGAGGACCACACACTATAAACACCCATTACATGGGGGAAATGGTTGTAATAATGGGGGAATTCACAGTTCCGACCAAAGATACAATCAAACCAAGAACAAATTTACCACTCTGATGAAAACACTCTCCCTCACTCGGGGAATGTGCGACCCCCAAGTCTAGGATCATTCAAATCGAGAGATGGATCGACTCTTCAAGCCCTACTGAAGCCTCAAATCCTTCACACATGTCCTTTTCTTCTACACGTAGGTCCAAGAATGAACCCGTGAGATCTCACTAATCCCCTTCTCCTTTGAAATAAATTTCAAGCCCCCTATCCCTCTTCCTCAGGCCAACTCCTCATATGACCAAAGGATATGAAAAAGCACTAGTCGATAGCACACTATTTCGGTCCCTCAATGATTTCTCCAAGCCCCTTTTCTTTCTAAAATTTGAAATTGGTCTTAGCCCTTTTTCCTCTGGTGGCAATAGCATATGACCGTGGGATGTGACTGAGCACCAAGCCAAAAGATGCTAATTCAGGCTTCATCCTTCAACAATTTCCTTTGGTCATACACACAAATGACCTTTCATATCTCCCAACACCGAAATGTCGAATGGTTCTCCTACCTCCACATGTCCCCTCCTAGATCAATGGCTATGATGCTTTTGGGGACTTCGATGATTTTCTCCCCTTTTTGCATGACAATGTAAAACTACCAAAGTTCCAAATTCCCAGACTATAGGATCTTGCACCACGTGTCCTATCCAAGGGATGGTTGGGATTGACTCTAGCCTTCGGGCCTTTGCAAGTCCAAACCACACTATGCTTGTTTTCTTTCGAAGTGTTTACCCTCTAGACCTTATAATCTGCTGACACATGTCCTTCCTAGTGGATGACCCATATGACTTCAAGACTCCGGACTTCGAGAGTCCTGGCTACTCTAACCTATTGTTTCCCCGAACCTTCGAACTGACGAAGTGTCCAATATTGAATTAGGGTTCTTCTTGGCCGACATTTAAACTCTCCTCTCTCTAATTAGCATCTACATGAAGCATCTCTCTTAAATCATAACCCAGACTCCTTGTTCTGAAGATGGATCTTGATATGGATACGAAACGTCAACAATCCATCAACAACATTGTGGTTTTTTTGAACATAATTGAAAACCCTCACCACAGAAATCTCATTGAACAAAAGTGTCCAATCGTCTGCCATGTGTCCACTTCTTTGGATGGCCCGGATGAGCTCCAGCCTTCGGGCCTCCGGTATTCTCGACCCAACACAAATTAGATCCTTCAAACCATGAACTAACGAATATAGGATCCACGCTCTACATGTCCTTTCTAACGGACGACTGACATTCACTCCAGCTCTCCTTCCTTCGGGGATTCTTGACATAGCTCAACCTATTTCCTCCAGAGTACTGGACCTCCGGACTCCTGGATCTGCTGACACATGTCCTCAGATGGATAGTTCAAATGGACTCTGGCCCTTTGGAGCTTAGGAGTCCCCTTAACACCTTTTCACATATCTTTCGGAGTACTCTTTCGCCAGACTTACAGATTTAAGGACACGTGTCCCTGGATCTGATGAATATCGATCCACTTTGACAGATCCTATGGATCTAATCTTTCCTCCTCTATGCATACTCCTCCTCAAGTCTAGACTCATATATAATGGTCCATATCACTCCCAACAACAGATCTGATGACTATTTTAGTTTCTCCTCCTATGTGATTGTTGTGCTTTCCTTCAAAAGAAGGATTTTCTCAAATCTTTGAAGGATCAACCTTCGATGCTTCTCCTGTAGGGTTGTCTGTTTGGCCTCTTCTTGTGTTCCAAAGACGCTAATCCTCCTGAGATTTGGACTTTGAGATAATTCCTCTTTGCGCTCACCTTGTGCTTCCTTCATAGTCTAGGACTCAGACCATCTATGCCTTCTGCACTCCTTGCATAGGCCTTGCACACACTTGCGCTATTCCTCTTGAGATTTGAACTTACTCAATTCATAAGGGTCTCGACTCTTAACTCCTACAAACAATCTCTCAAATGGCTTCTTGTGCCCTCCTAGCACTCACGCTTTGTCTCCTGAGCTTGACCAACACTTTAGCAGTGTTTTAGCTATTGTGTACTCCTTGCACAATTTCACCTCCTAAAACTTGAACTCTAAAAGTTCTCTTGTGACTCCTTATGCTCTCTGTGCATAATTGCACTAATCCTCTTAAGCTTTTCCTTTTGGTGTGCCCTCTAGGAAGGCTTTCTCTTAGAACTAAAAACACATTCCTCGCACACTCCTTGCACTTTTTCAATTCACTCCTTGCAAAGCCCTCAGAGTATTCAATAACTCTGGTAAGTCTTCCTCAGGGTGTTCAACAAACCTGATGTGCATCCACTGGCACTGTCTTCGTTAGAGTGTTTAGTAATTTTGATGTGCACTCCTTACACTATTCCTTCTGAGCTTCAAAATGATTCTGGTGTGCCCACCTGGCACGCTCTTTATGAACTCTCAACAAAGTTCAAGTGCACTCCTTGCACTGGCTTCACAGAGTTTCAATACTCTCGTGTGCACTCCTTGCACAAACCTAAGAGCCTAGAACAATCAGAAATTCACAAAGATAGAGAAGTCTATATAAAACTGCAAATGTAACCCACTTGCATACATCTACAACATACATAAATGAACATAGAGAACATTCAGAAAATAACCATCATCACACATAAGAACACAAACACCTCAGATGCAGGAAAAATTGCTTTTTGTATTAATTCTGAATGCTTCTATACAAAGATGTTTTTACAAAGGTTGGATTGCAACATAGCCTCAATTCTTTCTCTCCTATCCTCTCTTGAGATTTCTCTCCTTGATCACATTTCTCTTCTCTCATTCTAATCCTAATGAATTTTGAAATAAGATATTTTTACAAAAGAGGGGCTCCTCGAGCCTTCCCTCCATCTACCTACTCGCATTGAATTACATTGCATTTCATTTAATGGGAATCTAGTCTGAATCATATCTAGATCTCTCATACTGTCAGCCATTAAAGGTGACCCTATCTACTTCAACAACTCGTCCTATACAAAGACATAGGCTATGTTTCCCTTAAACCTTATAAACTTAAATTACATAAATTGCATCAAAAATTTTAAATTCGGCTCAAAATGAGAGGGTTAGAGCCTCTCTTTCCTTGGAACCTGATCCTCCTTGTGCGTTGATGATGTGGAGTGATGCTCCTGCATCATACTCCTGTGCTGACAAAATCATGACCTCCTGATCATTTCTCCCTTGCTATTGAGGTTGAGATACTCCAGGATCCCATACTTGAATTTGGAGTTGTCCATCTAATCCTCTTCCTTGCTACTGCTATTTCTGCTGCTAATCTATTGCTGCAGATCCTCCTCTATTCACTTGCCTCTCATTGCTAGCTTCCTCCTTTGCTAACTTCAACATCAACCTCCTTATCTCCTCTATTACCCTGTCCAACCGGTCCACTGGATGGCTCCTTTTATGCAGTATTCTTTGTTTCATATCCTCTTCATCAGTCTCCAACTTGACCTATTGGATAAGATGACTTTGCTCTATTACTCTTTCCTCCATAGATTCCACTCCTTCACGCCAATCAATGTGCAGATCAATATGATCTCCCATGCTACCTCTATCTATTGTGGCATAGACTTGCCACTCCTCTGCAAATCTAAATTCTACAGTCATGCTACTGAGATTCTGCTCAACCATCTTCCCTGAAAGTTATCCTTCTGTCATCTCCTCTACCTCCTCTTGTGTTGGCATAAGTCCAGCTTCATCCAGTTTCTACTTAGGATGGAATTTTTATTCATCCTTCACAATTGTATCCCTATGGTAGTATTCTTCTCTTCCTGGATTTCTCAACCAATCCTCCAACATATTCAACTTATTCTCCCACTGAGTGAGAATTTGATCTGAATGCTCCTCTTCTTCTTTCATCTCTTGAGAATATGTCAATGTCTTCTCCTTCTCCTCCTTAACAGTCTTTGCTAGCTGTCTCTCCTCTGCTGCACCTTCAACGTGTGCACTGGCCTCTACTAGGTTGCTTGGAAGGAATATATTGATTCCTCCAATGATCAGAATGTGCCTCTGATCCTCCTCCTCTGTCAGCACTCCTTTCTGATATGAACTCTCCTCTGTGTTCATGAGACTCTCAGATAGTCGTATCTCCATATCCTTGCCCACATGTAAATTGGAGTTCTCTGACCTTCCCTCTTGACCGTCTATGAGATTTGTGATTGATCCCATCTCATTGGCCTCCTAGCATTCTAAAAGTTCAGTTATGCACTCTTGGCTGTTTATGAGATCTTCAACTGATCTCTCTTAATTTCCCTCTTGGCAATTTGAACCTTCATCACTGAGATTCCTTCCAGCCTTTGGTTCACAAATGTAAACCATCTCCTCCTCTATGTCACTGAGGTTTTCAACATGCCTCAGCCACCTCCTCAAATTCTTCTTTTGCCTTCTGGAAATCAGTTGTTGGATAGGCCACTTCACCTTTCTCTTCAAGGGTCATTCATATTTCCATCTTCCTCTCACTTCTTGCTGCATCTTCAACATTAGCCTGATGAGATTTGTTCTCATCTCCTTGAACTCTTTGTCCTTCTACTATTTTCTCACATGTTGACAACCTCCTTGAGCTTTCTGCTTATGGCCTTCAATAGCCATATTTCACCTTTTCTTTCAAGAATGCAACTGTTTCTTTTGGCTCAACCCACCTGGCTATCTACTT
This sequence comes from Picea engelmannii, assembly GCA_009831015.1. NCBI lineage: Eukaryota > Viridiplantae > Streptophyta > Pinopsida > Pinales > Pinaceae > Picea > Picea engelmannii. The sequence goes on along the minus strand of ML790154.1, from coordinate 423 downwards.
TTCTTTCTCTTCCATTGAGAGAATAACCGGCTTCCTCCTGCAACCCTCTTGGTTGTCTCCTCTCTATTGCTTACCTTGCAACAATATTTACAGAGCATGAATACTCTATCTACTCCTCTCCTTTTCCTGATGTCTAAAGACAAAAATAATATCTCATACCACTTTATGCAAACCCCCTCCTTCAACCAGGATCTGCACGACCTCCTGGTCTAGGATCGTTCAAATCAGGAGCCGGATCAACTCTTCTGGCCCTGTTGAGGTCCCAAATCCTTTACACTAGCCCTTTTCTTCTACACGTAGGTCCAAGAATGAACCCGTGGGCTCTCACTAAGCCCCTTCTCCTTTGAAATCAATTTTGGGCACCCTAACCCTCTTCCTTAGGCCAACTCCTCATATGAACAAAGGCTATCACCAAGTGCTAGT
>ML790153.1:441857-456937 GCA_009831015.1 Picea engelmannii | reverse complement strand
ATGATGATTAGGGAAGAGTGAGAGAAAATTTGAGACAAAGCCAAGTTGGATTGGTAAGAAGGGAAAATAGAGACTCGCCAAAGTCCTTTTCAAGGGAGAAGTCCCTTTATTGGGAGAATAGATTGAAGGTAGTTTTCTGATGTTAAGAAATTTAAAAATGTACTGTGCATCTTTTTGAATGGATTAGTTCATCAATTGAAGTGGACCCGGAGATGTAGCTGATATGGGTGAACTCCATTATCAATTTGTTAAGTATTGCGTGTATTATTTCCCTTGCAAAAACTGTTTCCTTACACATCACATAAGAATTTTAATAGAAACAACTACAAAAAATTGTAGGAAATATGGTCAGATTGATGGGGGATCGAATGAATATCAACCCATGGTAATTAACTATAAATATTCATTATCTATTTTTATATCGTCAATTATATATATATATATATATATATATATATATATATATATATATATATATATATATATATATATATATATATATATATATATATATATATATATATTGTTTGAATATTTGTTACAATACACACTAATTTTTCATGATTGTTTGTAATTATAAAGTTAGAGTTTCCCTCTAACTTTCTACAGAATATTGCACCAACTAGTACTAGTAGAAATGATGTTGTACATGCTGAGGAACATGACCAAGCAAATGAGGATCTCATGGAAGAAGATTATGGGACAAATCAAATGATCAAAGATTTGTTTGCTCAGTTGGATGAGGATGGGGACAATGATGGTATTTATGATGAACCTCTATTAGAAAAGGAAAATAAATGACTTTATGAAGGCTCAAGAGAAAATATTCTCTCCGCTACATTATTGCTAATGAACTTAAGGGTTATGAATAATTTTTCAAACACTTGTATGACACACATCATAAGGTATGTAGTATGTTTCATCTCATATTATACATAAATGTTGACTTTTTTATATTTTGTTTTAGTGTTAATTAATGTGTAAAATAAGAATGCATTTTTTACGATTAATATTCTTTAAATTAACTAGTTATCTTTCATGTTGTAGATTGTTAGGTGAATTTTTGTTACCATTGTCAAATATCTTACCTCGTACATATCGAGGTTTGCATGCCATTATGAAATACATTGGAATGGATTATCAAACTATAGATGCATTTCCTAATGATCATATTATATATCATGGACACCGTGCTTCGAAAATAGAATGCTCGCAATGTATTATCAATAGATATCGAACCAGTCAAGTAACAAAATGTGTGCCTTGAAAGGTTCTTTTTCATATTCCCATAATTCCATTTTTGCAATGATTATTCAAGTGTGAAATCATAGCACAATAAACAATATGGATTACTATGCACGTAACCGAAGTGGAGATGGTGTTCTTCGAATGCCTACCGGTGGTTATGAATTTAGGGAAATTGTGGAAAAATGGGTTGTTGGCAGAGGGGCATACCGAGGTTTCAACGCTACAACGGTGCACCAAAAAAACCCTAACTATCGGACATTTCAAAAACACTTGCAAAGAAGATGAAGTCTCACACGAGGCAGAGGTAGGGGTGGTTGCAGGACTCCAATTTTTGCAATCTTATCTAGGACACAGATCTGTGATTACAACACTCTAACAAAGAACTTAGCAATTATAGTCTGTTCATATTCATCCTTAGTTCACAGCATAGCTAAACCCTAACAATCGATCAATGCAGTATTTATACAGATCCAATAGATTCAATTACTAAGCATACCAACATATATCATATCTAGAATTTATTCACATTATTCAACACTAAGCTACCATATTAGATCCTTCTAAGCATACATCAGTGCACTATGAATTCAATCACATAGAAAAGAGAAAAACCATAAATCACATAGAAATCACAACACAGGATATATGTGGTTCACCCCCACCCTGGGGATACATCCACTAACTCTTCTTCTTTATTTTTGTCAATATTCTACATGCACAGATTGATGATATCTTACTTCGTAGAGGACATGAGATCTGATCATTTCGCTAGATCCTCCTTCCCTGTATTACAACACAAATCCTTCCACAATCTCTCACAATCACTTGTACTTAGCTCTGCAAGTCTCACACCATATTCACAAAGAAATTACAATTATCATTCACACTTAGAAATTAACACTTAGCACTTAGCATCACATACCTATCCCTCCTTCGATCACATAGATCAGAATCTCTTCCTACATTACCTCGCTCTCTATTTATACATTAAAAAATGGGCTTAAAAATGGGTAAAACCCATGGGCCGACATCCCCATTCCCATTACATAAGCCCAAAACCCAAAAATCCCTAAAAAGGGGCCAAGATCCCACAATCTCTGCTTCAACTTGCGCTAGATCTTTGAGAGCCTGTCAAAGTCCCAAAAGTATCTCAAACATGAACAAGGATCCTCAAAACTTGGTCAAGGGCCAACAGGCCCCCAACACTCACCTGTGGCTCATCCCAAGTCACTCTGGTCTTGGTAGTTGTGCTTCAAAATCCTCAATCTTGGCTCGATCTACTTCAACCTATTGTTGCACTAGGGCCTCCTTCTTGGCGAACTCTTGGATGATTGCTTCATTGATAGGTCCCTCTAAACATTGTTTGATTGTAGTGAATACTTGTTCCAACTCCGTGCCTTGGCCTTCAATCTCCTCAAAAAGTTGGCAAGCTTCCTCCTGGATTGGTTGGATCCTTTGAGTCACTTCCATGAATTTTCTCTAAATGGTGTGGACCTGATGTTGAGCAATGCGTTGTTCTTTGGATCACTTCATCCTTTCAAATACTGACATGATATTCAACTGCACCTATACGGTTGTTGCTTGCTACTTTTCCTCCTAGAGATGTGACTCCAGTACCTTCAACTCAATATCTTTAGTGACTCTCTCATAATTTTGTGCGCTACAAGCAATTAGTTGTTTGCATTCCAGAGTGAATGCTCTAATCCTCTTGACTGCGCTTCAGGAAGTGGCTTCTCTTTGATATCACATGTCCTGTGGGGTACTTGGAACTGTTCATAGCTCAAGGTCTTCGTTTCTCTGTTGAAGCTGTTGGATAGCTTCCATGAGCTTTTCTACTTGGTGTTCCATTGGGTCTTCCTCCTTTTGCTCTAAGCTTGTAATAGAGAGAAGTGCTCTACTGAATACTTATTTTACTCCCACCTTCTCTACGAGAAACTTCTCTTTCTCTTGATGGATCTACACTTTATCTTCTTCAAAATTAGTTTGGAGGGTAGCCTTCTCTTGCTGCACAACTCGACGTTTCTCTATGACTACTTTTTGTACTTTCTTTAGGGCCTTTGTGGCATGTTCAGTTTCTTCCTGTGCACGATGAAGGTGAGCTTCAATTGCATCAACTAGTCTGCAGAGTTGGGCAGACTCATCTCCCAACTCAGGTGCTTCTGATGGTGGGGGCATAGTGGATACTACGCGGTTGGATTGAAGGGCCTGTTGTACCCCTCTGAGTTCAACCTCCATTCTATCATACATCTCCTCCTTCTTGGCTTCATGTTTCTGCAAAATTTCCTGTGAAGCATCTGCAATAATGACGATGATAAATTCGAAGTCATCTACAGTGAGCACAGTTTGCATCTTAGTCAAGGTGGCTCTATATTTCCTTCAGGAAGTGGGTTTCATGGTTGAAACCTTCGTTTTCCTCAATGGATTAGCCTCATAAGTAGGGTCCCTAGGTGGTGCTACCTCACCTTACGTTTGTTGGTCCTCTTTTCCATTTGTCTCTTCTACTTCATAATCACCCACTCATCCAGGTGATACTGAAGCAGTTCATTATGATGCACTGCTCAAGTTTTGGACCTCTTTGGTGTTCTTCCTTTTATTGGGTTCAGGAAGATCCTTTTCTTCATGAGTGGTCTCAGGGATGTTGATTAGTTCAGGGTTTAACATTTCTGTGGGGTCTGTGGGGATGAGGATTTATGCAGACCAGTCCTTGGTGATATCTTCAAGGTCCTCCTCTGTGAGCTTGTAGTACAATTGAGGCTCTTATTTTTGCTCATCTGCGCACGCAGTGATATAAATGAAGTGTTGATCTGCACAGAACTTCATGAGGGGTCGAAACTGATGCAGGGTGTTCGATGTCAAGCGAGGGACAACTTTGATAACCCTCTTTAGTTGGAGATAATAGGTATTAAATACCACATTCGACTCCCACTATTTTCCCATATCTCTCGAGTACCAAAGCATGGTGAAATTCGCAATGAGTGGCTCGAACGACTCAATGTTTGGGAAGGTCGCACCTTCTGGAATTTTCCAAGCGGTAAATGCGATGAGGATCAGGAGCCAACTAAAGTGAAACTCATAGCCCTGGTCCTGAGCTTCACAATAGTCTAACCCCAACTGGTTGACCAATTACTTTGCCCAATTCATATGGAGTCCTACTACACATTTCCTAGCTAGGTCAACAACGAATCATGTGACTTGAGTAGGTCGGTTCTTCCTCACTAGCTTCCCTGCGATCAGCTTCTAGGCAAGGCACACTATGCCATTCTAGATGGAAGCTACCTTGTAACCTCACTTTCCCTTTTTTACATCATTGTAAGTGTCCTTAATTCTCTGTGCCAGGGCCCGGTCGGAAGCCTTCCTTGGGTAGAAGTCTTGCGGATCAATTCCTTACATGCTTAATCCAGTGATCCTATGGATCAACATCGAATCAACTATGATGCATCTATCTAGCCATAGGTAGCCACCATGGTAGCAAAATAGCATTAGATTAACATAGGCATTAACCTCCTGCTGCCTTCCAAAATGTGGGATCTTCATCACATTCAAGAGGGTGGACTGTGTGAGGTTCATAGTCCATGGATGGGGGTTTATTTTCAATTTCTTCCCCTTTGTCCTGGCCAGATACTTGTAAGGATAAAGCATGTTGTAATTCTTGTGGTCACCTAGGTTGAATTCGCTGAAATTCAACAGCATGATCTTATCTTGCTGCGTTCTGACTGCATGTATCCCCTTCGGGAGGTACGCAGTAACCATGGTGTAATCAAAGTCCCTTGGGACACTGTCACGACTCACCGCGCTGTCCAAAGGTAGGATGTAGTTGGTTAATATGGTTGGGATTAACTTCACGTTTTCTAGTCATCTCTTTTCTTGGTTCTCTTCCCTGCTATCGGTTGGGATGGTTCAAATCTATGAGGAGTCAACAAAGAGGCTTGCACTCCTCACGTCGATGAAGATTGAATTCCTATGGACATCACTCTCTCAGCCATCATATCAATTAAAAATTACTCAACTGACTTCTCCATAGAGCTAAGCTCGTCCGACATGCATGCTCTCGATTGGAAAAACTCGGGTGGATGGATGAGTGCTCAGAGCAATAGAATCAGTGTCGATCTTACTAAAAAAAGTGTGGTAGAAATGGGCTCTCTTGTTATCTCTGATACAATTCGGAAAACTGTTCTCAGTGCAACATTGGAAGGACTAAGTTGACACAATGCAATGGATCTCTCCAACGGATAAGAATATTTCCATCAATGTAGTTATGTTCGTTGCAACGCGGTCCCAATGGTCTAATGGCGAGCCTCCTGGTCATAACTGTTGTTCTAACGGTTCTGGAACGTCAGTCCAACGGTTATAATGCTTCCAATGGTCATATCACTTCGTCATGGAAGGTGCCATGGGGCTTTTTTCTGATATCTTGGTGAAGTTCCAATTTTGCAACTCTTCCTTCCGCGAAGTTCCCTCTGGGCCCTTCTGTAACTTTTTGACCTTTTCTCTCTTCTTACTGAGTTTTCTAGCCTTCTTCCTGGTGGTATTCGTCTCGATATTATTTTTTCCATTTTGATTCTTGTCTTCCTTTGGCATAGAATCTTTGCGTTGTTGATATTATTTCATAGGATTAGAGAGTAATACTACTTCTCTATCTGGGGTAGGTTCTCTACTCATCTATGAATATTCTTGTGTTCTTTCAACTTCGTGATCCAAGTTTCTGGTTCTCAGTAGCTTCGATCTATTCTCCTTTTCTGCAATCAAGTGTGCTATGAAATATTTTAATACCTTCTTTTTTTGTTCTAGGGCCTCCTCTTCTTTTCTTTTGGTCTGATCTTTCTCGATCCAGGTTTTTCCTAATAACATAGTAAATGGAGCATTGTTCTCAAGGAATCTAACAACCTCAAAATCTTCCTCTGTCAAAGCTCCATGAGCACTCATAGATACCTGGGTGAGTCTTCCACATAGGGTTATCATCTTTCCACTGAATAATACTATTCCTCCCAATGAAGGAATTGTATCATGCTTTCCTAAAGCTTCACAAGTTCTTTCTTTTATGATATTTACCTGTGTTTCCTCATCCAGAACACAGTCTATGTCGAAGTCTCCTATTCTTTCTTCTATGCATTCTTTTTATTTGAAGATCTTTGATAAGTTGATATCTCTATGATCATTTAGGGTTCCTTTCATTTGTAGTAGTATGGTCTCTGATTCTGTCTGGGGTTCTACCATGGTCTCAGTTTCATGACCTTCCTCAAGGTTTTCTTGTCTCGTATTCATTCTATCAAGCTTACAATCATTCTAGGGCAATATGAAACTTCATGGTCCATAGATTTACAACAAAGACAACTAGGTATTCTTCCAGGGCATTCCTTAGAAATATGTCTTGGTCTTCTTCAACTGTAACAAAGGGTTAATCCTCTTTTTTTCTTAAATTATCCCCAGCATTTTCTGTACTGTGCACTAACCTGCAAAAGTTTCTTTCTAGGATCCTGCATCCATTTGTTAGACCAAACATTCTTTATATTCATAGGAATACCATATATTTCATTATTTATATTAGATCTACTCATATCAAACCTTCTTTCATCTAACTGTACCCTAGTTTTCAGACTAGGATAACATTTATCAAACATACCTAGATCCATACTCTTCAAACAAAATTTTCTACTAATCTTACTTTCAGCAAAGCACAAAGCTTCCAGATCTAAAAAAATTCACTATTCTTACCTTTATCAAAGCACAAAACTTCAATATCTTACCTCTTTTCTTTGGATATGAATTCTCTTCTTAGCACAGATATTTACAGGTCAAGTAGAATACTGCACACTAAGGCAACATATCTACACACAGATCTTTCTTTCTTTCCTTCATTTCCCAGCAATCACAGTTTAAGGTCCCGACAACGGAACCATTTGTTGGCACAGGGGAAAACCGAGGGATCAATGCTACAACAATGCACCAACAAAACCGTAACTACCGACCCTTTCACAAACACCTATGAAGCAGATGAAGTCTCACATGAGGTAGAGGCAGGGGTGATTGTAGGAATCCAGTGTCTACAACCTTAACTGGGACACAGATCTGTGATTACAACACTCTAACAAAGCACTTAGCAGTTATAGTTCGTTAATATTCAGCCTTAGTTTAGAATGCAGCTAAAACCTAACAACAGATCAGTGCAGTATTTATATAGATCCAATAGATTCAAGTACTAAGCATACCAACATAGATCATATCTAGCATTTATTCACATTATTTAGCACTAAGCTACCATATTAGATCCTTCTAAGCATACATCATTGCACTAAGCATTCAATCACATAGAAAACAGAACAACCATAAATCACATAGCAATCACAATGCAGTATATATGTGGTTCACCCCCACCGTGGGGCTACGTCCACCAACTCTTCTTCTTTATTTATGTCAATATTACACATGCAGAGAGCCATGATATCTTACTCCGTAGAGCATAAGAGATCTGCACACTTCACTAAATCCTCCTTCCATGTATTACAACACAAATCCTTCCACAATCTCTCACAATCACTTGCACTTAGCTATGCAAGTCTCACACCGTATGCACAAAGAAATTACAATTACCACTCGCACTTAGCAATTAACACTTAGCACTTAGCATCACATACTTGTCCCTCCTTCGATCACATAGATCAAACTCTCTTTCTACATTTCCTAGATCTCTATTTATACATTATAAAATGGGTCTAAACATGGGTAAAACCCATGGGCCGACATCCCCATTCCCATTACATAATCCCAAAACCCAAAAATCCCTAAAAAGGGGCCAAGATCCCTCAATCTCTGCTTCGACTGGTACTCCGTTTTCGACACCTTGTTGAAGTCCCAAATTTAGGTCAAACATGACCAAGGATCCTCAAAACTTGGTCAAGGGCCAACATGGGCATATTTCAAAGATGAACCTTGTAATGCTAGGCTTTCATTTGTAGTTGACGGTGTTAATCCATTCAAAGAGCTTAGGTCTATTTACTCAGTGCGACCTATTTTTGATATCAACAATAACATTCCTCCTTGGATGTCAATAAAGAGGGAGCACATAATGTTGACAATGATTGTTCCACGTATAATTTGTTTACATTATTTTTTTGAATGTAACATTTTCATTTGTTTCTTTTTTTGCATAATATATTTTCTTTATTTATTTACGTATATATACATATCATGGTTATAGTAATTATGTGTAATTTAAAACAATTAGGTAAGTACCAGGTTAAAGATATGAATGTATATATCGAGCCTCTTATTGACGAGCTACTAAAGTTATGGGTTGGAATCACTATGTATGACATCTGTAAACCTATCGAGGAGAAGAAATTTAATTTCCATGGAATAATTTTATGGACAATTCGTGATGCCCCAAGAGTAACACATTTTTTTGGTATGTAGAAATTTCTCTTTAATACTATATATATTTTTAAATATATTATGTTGCATGTTTAATTTTTAAATAATCTCATTGTATAATTGACATTAATCCATTTTCTGCAGGTCTTCAAACAAAGGGTAATTTTTCAAGTCTATTTTGTGGTCCTAAGATGAAGTATATTCATTCAAAAATTTTAGGAAAGGTGGTGTTTGATGAGCATAGGAACCTACTCCCCAAGAACCATAGGTATCGTACTACTGAAAAACATCTTTTCAATGTGAAAGAAGAGGTTGGTTTAAATCCACGAAGAAAGACACCTCACCTATGGAGGTTGGAATATAATAAAATAATGAAGGTACACAATTTATTTATGTATCATGTATCATGTAATTTTTTGAATGTTTATTTTAATCATTTAATTTATTTTACTATATTTGATAATTATTTTTGTGATTTCTTTTATGCTTCATTAAGGCCATCATCATGAAGGTATTAATAATGGTCTTCCATGAGGAATGAAATGTTATCCCACAATTCATGAGGTTTCCCTTCTATGAGGAGATAAAAATAGCTAATTTTTTGATACAATGCATATCAGAAAGAATGTGACAAAACCGTTATGGAGAATCATAGATGGTAGGAGGGATAAAGAAAAATTTGTCAAAATTTGTACTGACATTTAGGAAGCAAATCATGTAATGTGAAGTGTGATATGATCAAATAGAGATGGACTAGACCAAAATAACCTTCCATGGTTATTAATAGAGAAAGAAAGCAATGATGTAAAAGCGTTCATTCAAAGAGTTAAATTTCCCACGGGTTTCGATTCAAACATAAATAATATCTTAACGAAGAAAGGTGAATTGGGTGGGGTAATAACACATGATTGGCATACCTTCATTAAGGTAATAATTTTGGTCGAAACAAATAACGATTCATTGTTTTTTTACAGTATGTTCTACCACTATCTATCCCAAACAACTTTGACAACAACGTCAAACAAGTTATATATGATCTTGGAAAATACATGAGGTAAGTAGTTGTGATTTCTATGCAAAATTTTCATTCAATTTGTTGTTGTACTTAATGGCATGTGTTTTACTTGTAATGTAATATATTATATTATGTTATGTTGAAACATGTTATTTTCTTGTGTCATGATCTCATGTAGATGGTTACCATTGAAAGAAATCTATGAAGATGATATAAAGTATTGGAAGAGAGAAATTCCTCGGCTAATGTGTGAAATGCAAAAGTATATACCTCCAAAAAATTTCAATGCACGAGAACACTACCTCATACACCAAGTTGAGGAGATTGAAATTTGTGGACCTGTACACACAAGGTCAATGTGGATGGTGGAGAGTAACTTGAAATCATTGAAGGATTTGGTTAGACAAAGAGAACGTCCCGAGGGTTCGATGGTGGAGGGATATATGGTAAGTAGTTGTGATTTATATGCAAAATGTTCTTTCAATTTGTACTGACTAGTTCAATTTTAGACTTTCTATTGAAAGCTCACTAGCTTCGTGTACTGACTAGTTGTATTTTAGAGTTTCTATTTTTACCATCACTATTATGCATGAATTCATTCCTAAGGAAAGCTAACTTCTTGATTTATTTTCGTAATTATGGAATGTTTTGCCCTATATATGAGTGTATTCCACTCATTCATTGTATCATGTTGATCATGATCTATGTATCAATCATCGGCTCATTGGAGTAGTGTGAATATATTTTATAATTCTTCCATATTGAATCTCTCTTCCTTTTCTTGATAATCTTTGTTTGTGCATGCTTTTGCTAGATCTCTTGTGCAGGTTTCCATGAAACACTGACAAAATGTTCTTTCGATTTGTTGTTGTATTTAATGGCACGTGTTTTAATTGTAAAGTAATATATTATGTTATGTTATGTTGAAACATGTTATTTTCTTGTGTCATGATCTCATGTAGATGGTTACCATTGAAAGAAATCGATGAAGATGATATAAAGTATTGGAAGAGAGAAATTCCTCAGCTAATGTGTGAAATGAAAAAGTATATACCTCCAAAAAATTTCCATGCACAAGAACACTACCTCATACACCAAGTTGAGGAGATTGAAATTTGTGGACCTGTACACACAAGGTCAATGTGGATGGTGGAGAGTAACTTGAAATCATTGAAATATTTGGTTATACAAAGAGAACGTCCTGAGGGTTCTATGGTGGAGGGATATATGGTAAGTAGTTGTGATTTATATTCAAAATGTTCTTTCAATTTGTTGTTGTACTTAATGGCATGTGTTTTACTTGTAATGTAATATATTATATTATTTTATGTTGAAACATGTTATTTTCTTGTGTCATGATCTCATGTAGATGGTTACCATTGAAATAAATCGATGAATATGATATAAAGTATTGGAAGAGAGAAATTCCTCGACTAATGTGTGAAATGGAAAATACATGAGGTAAGTAGTTGTGATTTATATGAAAAATGTTCTTTCAATTTGTACTCACTAGTTATATTTTAGACTTTCTATTGAAAGCTCACTAGCTTCGTGTACTGACTAGTTGTATTTTAGACTTTCTATTTTTACCATCACTATTATGCATGAATGCATTCCTAAGGAAAGATAACTACTTAATTGCTTTTCATAATTATGGAATGTTTTTCCCTATATATGAGTGTATTCCACTCATTCATTGTATCATGTTGATCATGATCTATGTATCAATCATCAGCTCATTGGAGTAGTGTGAATATATTTTCTCATTCTTCCATGTTGAATCTCTCTTCCTTTTCTTGATAAGCTTTGTTTGTGCATGCTTTATCTAGATCTCTTGTGAAGGTTTCCATGAAACACTGACAAAATTTTCTTTCAATTTGTTGTTGTACTTAATGGTATGTGTTTTACTTGTAATGTAATATATTATATTATGTTATGTTGAAGCATGTTATTTTCTTGTGTCATTATATCATGTATATGGTTACCATTGAAAGAAATCGATGAAGATGATATAAGGTATTGGAAGAGACAAATTCCTAGGCTAATATGTGAAATGAAAAAGTATATACCTACAAAAAAGTTAAATGCACAAGAACACTACCTCATACACTAAGTTGAGGAGATTGAAATTTGTGGACCTGTACACACAAAGTCAATGTGGATGGTGGAGAGGAACTTGAAATCATTGAAGGATTTGGTTAGACAAAGAGCACGTCCTGAGGGTTCTTTGGTGGAGGGATATATGGTAAATCAATCCATGGTGTATATTAGTCAGTATCTTCCTAAATTAGCAGAGACAACTATGCATGCAATGGATCACATTTGGGATGTGAACTCCATAAAAAAAAATGAAGATCAGGAGCACCTATTGGGGAAAGGTAGAATGAAAAAAATGAGAGGTAATATATTAATATTTTTTTAGATTTATATAATTAATACATATAATTTTATTTTTTTGTGTATATGTTCCTACTCATTAGTATACAAATATATTTTATTTCATAAATTATTAATATTTACCATGGGATTTATAACTAATATTTAATATTGGTGAATTATGATTTTTTGATTCAGTTGCTCAAGATTGGGATGCACTACATTTATACATTGCAAACAATCTTGACTAGATGAATGTATGGATTGAAAGATGTAAACAACATCATGTCAGTAGGTTATCATGGCAACGATTGTCTGAATTGGTTAGAGAAGCTCGTTGTAACGAAGATTCCAATGTTATGCGAAGGGAAATTGATTTAGCATATGGTTTGAAAGATGGATAGGAAAGCAAACTCACCCATTTTATTCAATTATTTTATATTATATTAATGTGACTACATGTGCACTGTCTTTTTCAGATAATTTCCAAGTTATATAAATTAAATGTTAATTTATTAATTGATAATGCATCTTTTACATATTTGGCATATTGCAGTTGAAACACCACAAGTCTATGTGGCGCAATGGTCGTAAATTTTGTATCAAACAGTTGGATGAAATCAAGAAAACTTTCGATAGTGGGATAACTCTCTAGGAGTGACAAACATCCCTGAGAATCTAAAAATAAATATTATGGGTATTTGAACGATATACTTGAGTGTGACTTTAATTCCTTCAAATTAGTTATGTTCGACGTCAAATGGTATATCTTACGAAGGCATGAAAACAATGAGGAAAAAACTATTATTCAAAATTCCAATAGATTTATGATGATTAAAACAATGGTGTTTAAAGGAGGACATGATCGCTATGTTTTTCCAAACCAATGTGAATAGCTATTTTACTCAAATGTTCCAGGTGAGAGGGATTGGTTTTCATAAATGATCCAAGAGGAAGGCCAGTTAAGTATACTCATGTACATGAAGAAGATGATATTGAAGAAGAAGATGATTCTCCATATCAGAAAGAGTCGAAAAATCATGCAGGTTATACAGACTAACAAGACAAAGAAGATCATGATCTAGGCATAGGAGACAATGCAATTCTTGATGATGGTGTCGATGAAAATATGATCGAAAATGACATTGATGATGATGATGATATCATCAATCCTTTCAACATTGTTTCTGAACTGGATGATGATACAAATGTTGTTAATCCCTAATATTGGCTCATTACCCCTTAATTGGGGCATATTATATTAGTAATGTTATTTTATTTATGTTGGCTTTAGGCCATTAGTTGTAATTATACCTACTAGTCTCCTATTTATATCAAGGAGACATTTTCATTTTGAATCATCTTGTACTTGAACATTTAAGTGGGGTAAAAGGAGGTTGCCCCCTCGAAGAGGATTATTATCTGAAATTGTCTCTTTTTCAAGGCGTTGAGTACTTTTTCTGGGGTTTTTCTATGATATATTGATATTCGGTTCTTAACATATGGTATCAGAGCTCAAGGTCTTGGGGTTTCGCTGCTACATCTGAGACACCTTGGAATTTTTTCTATAACATTTTTTCTACAATGTTTAAAAAGGAACGGCTTGGAGGATATTTATTAGAGATATCAAGGTACATTGGGTTCAAAATTCAGCTCCTGAGGCCTTATAATTTTGGAGATACATCCTGTACAAGATAGGGTTCTAGAATCATCTTGAACTGAGTCATTGCGGAATTTTTGCTATAAAATATTTTCTGTAATGTTTTAGACCCTGAAATCCATAGGATATTTACAGAAATTATTAAGGTATCTATGTGAAAATTTTCATCTTCTGGGTCATCTTAAATTTGCATATACACCCTGTGTAAGATAGGGTATCTGACTAGTCCTATTGACTAATCGCAAGAAGGTGTTCCAGGTAAAAAAATAATAACTTCTTCCTAGAGTATCCAAATTGAGTGGGACTAGTTTCATTGGATGGAAAACGGTTTGTAGTATTTCTGGTGCGAGTTTTAGAATTTTATATCAATTATTTTGTGCGGGGCATGCTATACAAGTGAGATATCCTCGAAAGGAAAAAAATCGGCAAGTTGTGGGGAAGTTACTATAAATTCCACTTGGCACATCCAATTTTGATCAGAACTGTGGCATGCAGAGAAGAAATATTAGAGAACTACATAAAATAAAGTTTCATACCCAGAAGGGAAAAAACTTGGGAGATACAACATAAGAAATATTGTCTAGAAGAACCACCTCAAAATCAAGGTTCAAAAGTGATACTTGGCCAACATGCCACTAGAAAAGGGAACTTCTACACCAAATAAGCCTCAGAAAATCCTACTTGGACTCTTGATGAAGGTGAATAAATGCATAGGGACATAAATGAACTACAAAATAAGATGGATTCAATGGAAGCTAAGTTGGATACTAATATGGATTCAATGGAAGCTAAGTTGGATACTAAGATGGATGGTTTAAAAGGGGAGATCATGGAAGTATTGAAAATTTTCATAACAAAGAAGACACCTGAAAGTGAAAATGCATCCCATGAAATTCATAATGAGGAAACAAGGAAGGTGAATCAAGAATGGAGAAACTCCAACTTTGGTTTGAAGACCAACCACGCTCCTAAGATTGATATGAGGAAGGTTTATGGCAAGGACCCAATCACATGGATACTTCAGATGGAGTAATTCTTTAATCTCCATAATATGCCACATACACAAAAGGTACAAATTGCTTCTTTATATTTAGAACCTAATCAATTTGTATGGTATCGATGGATTTGTTCTCACAAATCACTCGTCACTTGGACAATTTTCACAGAAGAAATGATAGCACACTATGAGAATACAAGGAGCAATACCTTCTTTAGCCAATTGATAAATCTCAAGAAAAAGGGTTCAGTTACCAAGCACATTGAGAACTTTCAAAGATTGAATATAAAGGTAATCGATATTCCAGATGAGCACTTGATTGATGTATTCATAGGAACTTTAAAGGATAACATTCAACATGAGGTTGGCCTTTGGGAACCCAAATCATTGGAGAATGCATTTAAGGTGGCAAGAAA
>ML790153.1:400849-438547 GCA_009831015.1 Picea engelmannii | reverse complement strand
TCTTGTACTTGAACATTTAAGTGGGGTAAAAGGAGGTTGCCCCCTCGAAGAGGCTTATTATCTGAAATTATCTCTTTTTCAAGGCATTGAGTACTTTTTCTGAGGTTTTTCTATGCTATATTGATATTTGGTTCTTAACAAATGTCAAGTTCAATGAAAAAGAATATATGGAATAAGGATGATATAGATGTTGAGTTGGATCAGGTACATGACTATATATTTTAATTTGTATGAATTATTCTCTTAAAATAATTTACTTATGTCATGGGTTAATTACATGGTTTTAAGTGTTATGCGACATTTTTATATCCTATGTTGCATCTTGTTTAATTATTATGTGAAACCTGAAAATAAACACCAATATACTAGAGTACGTGGTAAACTAAAAATATCATTTACAAACACATAATTTCATTTACCTTCATTAATTATTTTTTTGTAGTTTATGTATTACATGAATCTTACAGCTAGGTTGGTTTTGATTATTTTCTATTTTATAGATTGGGTATTGGGGACTTGAGAGAGATGTGAGGGGGAGGGTAGGGGAAATATGATATTCCACCTCCACTTGGTTGGCCTTATCCAGTAGCAGATAAATTATTATTGAAACCATGAGAAGCTCCTTCATTTTTATACCATCATGATCGTAGATGTCATCATTGTTGTAATAGTATTGCATCAACGAAGTATTGATGAACATGTTTGTAATTTCTATAGAATCTTCATTGAAATTGTTTGAAAACATGGGACTTTGATCCATGACTTATGAAGAATGTATGTGTGTCATATTTGTGATGAAAAAGGAGAATTTTTCATTCACATGGGCAACAATGACCTATGAATGGGGCCAACATTGAAATGTTTTCAAGCTATTTCTGCATGCCCTAAAATTTGAAATGGATAGACTATTCACATCCCTTAATGATATGGGAGGGTTTCTGGACTCAAATTTAACTCACACACCCAATTGTTTCCATCATAAATTCATCATGTAAACCACAAACCCTATATTTCTTTCAAATTAGTAAACAAATTGGTGGACCCATGTTTTAAGTTTGCATCAACCTTTCTTCATTTTTGTTTCACGTTCTACATTGTATATTATATATTAATGTATGTGTGTCATAGTTGTGATGAAAAATCCTTCTTTTCTATTCATTGTTTAATCAACATAATAAAAATATCTCCTTGTAGTACTAAATGCAGGAATGTGTGTATTGTCGAACAAATTTTGAAATGAACAATGAAAATACATTGTACTAGGAATAGACATGGGCAACCGTGACCTGTGAATGTGGCCAACGCTGAATTTTTTTTAAACTATTTCTATATGCACTGAAACTTCACATGGATAGACTATTCACATGCCTTAATGATATGGGAGGGTTTCTGGACTCAAATTTGAATCAATCACCCACTTGTTTCCATCATCAATTCATCATGTAAAACATAAACCCTATATTTCCTTCACATTAGTACACAAATTGGTTGACAGTACAAGTTTTAAGTTTGCATCAACATTTCTTCATTTTTGTTTTAGGTTCTACATTGTATATTATACATTAATTTATCTATGTCATAGTTTTGATGAAAAATGCCTCTTTTTTCATTTAGTGTTTAATGGAAACAATAAAAATATATACTTGGCACAGTACCAGATGCAGGGCCAACGTTGATTTTTTTTCAAATTGTTTTTGTATGCACTGTAATTGACATGGATATACTATTCACATTCTTTAACGATATGGGAGGGTTTTGGACTCAAATTTGACTCACACACCCACTCGTTTCCATAATCAATTCATCATGTAAACCATAAACCCTATATCTCTTTCAAATTAGTGCACAAATTGGTTGACACAATTCTTAAGTTTGCATCATCCTTTCTTCATTTTCTTTCAGGTTCTACATTGTATATTATACATTAATTTATGTGTTTCATATTTGTGATGAAAAATCCCTCTTTTTCGTTCATTTTTCAATCAACACAATAAAAAATATGTCCTTGCAATAATATATGATCTGAAATTTAACTTGATCTAAAATTCATGATCTTTTAACCATTATTTGCATGTGAATTTTTAGCTGTTAACCATCTTTGTAATGCAAAATTAAAGAACATACATCAAGAACATGAGCACATAAACATGTAAGCAAACCATCTATGAACAAGAATTCGTAATGGAGTTCACCAGACTTCCTAGCTACGTCTCCAAGTCCACTCCAACAATGAGACTGCTCTTTAATTAATCTCAAATGCTTAAAAATTACAAAGAAAGGCTTACATAAGATCTCCCAAAAAAAAACTTTCAGATCTGCGATTCTGGACAGAAACAGACATCATAGGTGGCTGGAAAACATCATTCTGCAACTTTTGACTGTAAACTCGAGTATGCTTGGCTCGCTCAAGTGGGCTCTGGAGTCACATCTATGTTCGGCTACTTTGATGATGAAACATATAGCATATTTGGAATCCTCTCAAAATTCTGCAACTTTTGAGTATAAAGTTGACCTATTTCTGAGCAGGTCTCCTGGGACACCTCCTGGCACAGATTCCAATGCAGCCTCTGCCAACTCCCCCCTACCTCATTTTGCATGCCCAACTAAATAAGCAAAGTTGCTAACCAGTTCGCCAAAATTAACGAACCTCCTCCAGATTTGGCGGTAATCGCCAGATTTGACGAAAAACTGCCAAATTTGGCCAAATCCACCAAACTGTTGGGCTTCTAGAAGGTGACACATGGCGCCTCCTGATTGGGCCACATGTCAGCCTCTCATTGGTTGATGCCACCTTACCCTGTTGACATCATCATCTGTATGGATGATGTCATCACCTGTATAGACTGCCACATGTCACATCCTCAAGCTGCCACGTGTGATGCTGACGTCAGCATCCGTACTATTGACGTCATCAGTACGGCCTGTTGATTGTTTGACTTTTTTTTCGTTGTTTTCGAAAAAATTTAGAGTGTCATAACTTCTTCATACGAGCTCCATTTGAGAAAGTAAATATATGTTCGGAATCGGGAGAACGAGCTAAACGCAGTGGCGTTGGTTTCATACAATTCCGAGAACTTTGATTTTTGAGCATTTTCTGAGCCTAGGGACCCTTCTAAGACTTCTGGGTCATTCCTAGATCCTCCTTTTCTGCATTTGAGTATTTTCAAGTGGTTTTGGATCCACCTAGATCACTATATGCGGGAACGTGTGTACTGTCGAACGAATTTTAAAAGGAACAACAAAAATACATTGTACTAGGACTAGAAATGGGCAACAGTGCCCTATGAATGGGGCCAACATTGAAAGTTTTTCAAACTGTTTCTATATGCACTAAAATTTTACATGGATAGACTATATACATGCCTTAACGATATGGGAGGGTTTTTGGACTCAAATTTGACGCACACACCCACTTGTTTCCATCATCAATTCATCATATAAACCATAAACCCTAAATTTCTTTCAAATTAGTGAAAAAATTAGTTGACACAAGTTCTAAGTTTTCATAAGCCTTTCATCATTTTCCTTTCAGGTTCTACATTATATATTATACATTAATGTATGTCTATCATATTTGTGATGAAAAATCTCTCTTTTTTCGCTCATTGTTTAATCAACACAATAAAAATATGTCCTTACAGGACTAAATGCCATAACATGTCTACTTTTGAACAAATTTTAAAAGGAACAACGAAGCGATATTGTACTAGGACTAGACATGGGAAACAATGATTTGCAAATGGGGAGAATGTTGAATTTTTTTTAATAATGTTTCTGTATGTACTGAAATTTGACATGGATAGACTATTTGCATGCCTTAATGATATGGGAGGGTTTCTGGACTCAAATTTGACTCACACACCCACTTGTTTTCATCATCAATTCATCATGTAAACCATAAACCCTATATTTCTTTCAAATTAGTGCACAAATTGGTTGACACAATTTTTAAGTTTGCATCATCCTTTCTTCATTTTTCTTTCAGGTTCTACATCAGCGTATGTGTGTCATAGTTGTGATGAAAAATCCATCTTTTTTCTTTCATTTTTTAATCAACCAAATAGTAATATGTCCTTGCAGTACTAGCTGTGAGAACACGTGCAATTTCAAACACATTTTAAATGGAAGAATGAAAAGACATTGTACTAGGGCTAGAGATGGGAAACAATGACCTGGGAATGGGGCCAACGTTGAAATGTTTTCAAATTGTTTCTCTATGCACTGAAATTTGACATGGATAGACTATTTACATGCCTTAACGATATGGGAGGGTTTTTGGAATCAAATTTTACTCACACACCCACTTGTTTCCATCATAAATTCATCATGTATACCATAAACCCTGTATTGCCTTCAATTTAGTTCACAAATTGGTTGACACAAGTTTTAAGTTTGCAACATCCTTTCTTCATTTTTCTTTGAGGTTCTTCATTTCATATTATACATTAATGTATGTATTTCATAGTTGTGATGAAAAATCCCTCTTTTTTAGTGGCAACGTGTGTACCATCGAACAAATTTGAAAAGGAACAACAAGAAGGAATTGAACTATGACTGGACATGGGCAATAGTGACATGTGAATGGGGTCAACATTGAAATTTTTTCAAACTGTTTTTGTATGCACTGAAATTTGACTTGGATAGAATATTCACATGTCTTAATGATATGGGTGGTTTTCTGGAAAAAAATTTGACTTACACACCCACTTGTTTCCATCATCAATTCATCATGTAAACCATAAAACCTATATTGCGTTTGAATTAGGCACAAATTGGTTGACATGAGTTTTAAGTTTGCAACAGACTTTCTTCATTTTTCTTTCAAGTTATACATTTTATATTATACATTAATGAATGTGTGTCATATTTGTGATAAAAAAACCATATTTCTTTATTCATTGTTTAATCAACACAATAAAAATATGTCC
Organism: Picea engelmannii; assembly: GCA_009831015.1. NCBI lineage: Eukaryota > Viridiplantae > Streptophyta > Pinopsida > Pinales > Pinaceae > Picea > Picea engelmannii. Next base: position 433,619 of record ML790153.1, on the reverse strand, counting down.
TTGCAATACTAGATTCATGAATGTTTGTACTATCGAACGAATTTTAAAAGAAACAACGAAAAGACAATGTCCTAGGACTAGACATGGGAAACAGTGACCTGTGAATGGTGTCAACATTGAATTTTTTTCCAACTATTTCTGTATGCATTGAAATTTGACATGGGTAGACCATTCACATGCCTTAATGATATGGGTGGGTTTCTAGACTCAAATTTGACTCACATACCCACTTGTTTCCATCATCAATTCGTCATGTAGACCATAAACCCTATATTTATTTGGAATTAGTGCATGAATTGGTTGACTCAAGTTTTAAGTTTTCATCATCCTTTCATCATTTATATTTTAGGTTCTACATTGTATATTATACACTAATGTATGAGTGTCATAGTTGTGATGAAAAATCCCTCTTTTTTCATTCATTGTTTAACCAACACAATAAAAATATGTCCTTGCAGTACTAGATGTTTGAACATGTGTACTGTGGAATGAATTTTAAAAGGAAAAACTAAAAGACACTGTAATAGGACTATAGATGGGAAACAATGAGCTGTGGATGGGGCCAATGTTAAAAAAATTTTAAACTGTTTCCGTATGCACTGAAATTTCACATGGATAGATTTTTCGATGCCTTAACGATATGGGAGGGTTTCCGGACTCAAATTTGACTCACACACCCACCTTTTTCCATAATAAATTCATCATCTAAACCATAAACCCTATATTTCTTTCAAGTTAGTGCACAAATTGTTTGACACAAGTTTTAAGTTTGCATCATCCTTTATTCATTTTTATTTTAGGTTGTACATTTTATATTATGTGTTAATGTATGTGCATCATAGTTGTGATGAAAAATCCCTCTTTTTCGTTCATTTTTTAATCAAAACAATAAAAATATATACTTGCAGTACTAGATGCAGGAACATGTGTACTCGTGAACAAATTTTAAAAGGAACAACGAAAAGACATTGTACTAGGACTGGACATGGGAAACATTGACCTGCGAATGGGGCCAACACTGAAATGTTTCAAATTGTTTCTGTATGCACTGAAATTTCACAAGGATAGAATATTTGCATGCCTTAATGATATGGGAGGGTTTATAGACTCAAATTTGACTAACACACCCACTTGTTTCCATCATCAATTCATCATGTAAATAAAAAAACCTATATTTCTTTGAAATTAGTGCAAAAACCTATATTTCTTTGAGTTTTAATTTTGAATGAGTGGAATACACTCATATATAGGGAAAAACATTCCATAATTAAGAAAAGAAATCAAGCAGTTAGCTTTCCTTCGGAATGCATGCATGCATAATAGTGATGGTAAAAATAGAAAGCCTAAAATACAACTAGTCAGTACACAAAGCTAGTCTAAAATACAACTAGTCATGTACATGAAGAAGAAGATGATTCTCCATATCAGAAAGATTTGGAAGATTATGCAGGTTCTATAGACTAAGAATACAAAGAATCTCATGATCTAGATGTAGGAGACAATGCAATTCTTGATGATGATGTCGATGAAAATATGCTCGAAAATGACATTCTTGACGATAATGATATCATCAATCCTTTCAACATTGTTTCTAAACCGGATGATGATACAGATGTAGAGTTCGATGAAGAAGAAAATGAATATTAAGGATGATATAGATGTTGAGTTGGATCAGGTACGTGACTATATATTTTAATTTGTATGAATTATTCTCTTAAAATAATTTATTTATGTCATGGGTTAATTACATGTTTTTAAGTTTTATGCGACATTTTTATATCCTATGCTACATCCTGTTTATTTATTATGTGAAACCTAAAAATAGAAGCCAATATACTAGAGTACATGGTAAACTAAAATATCATTTACAAACACATAATTTCATTTACCTTCAGTAATTATTTTTTTCTACTTTCTATATTGCATGAATCTTACAACTAGGTTGGTTTTGATTATTTTCTATTTTATAGATTGGGTATTGGGGAATTGAGAGAGATGTGAGGGGGAGGGGAGTTGAAATATGAGATTCCACTTTCACTTGGTTCGCCTTATCCTATAGAGGATAAATTATTCTTGAAACCAAGAGAAGCTTCTTCATTTTTATACCATCATGATCGTATATGTCGTCATTATTGTCATAGTATTGCATCAACGAAGTATGGATGAACGTGTTTGTAATTTCTATAGAATCTTCATTGAAACTATTTGAAAACATGGAAATTTGGTCAATGAATTATGAATAATGTATGTGTTTCATATTTGTGATGAAAAAGGGGACTTTGTCATTCACATGGGCAACAATGACCTATGAATGGGGCCAACATTGAAATGTTTTCAAATTGTTTTTGTCTGCAATGAAATTTGACATTGATAGACTATTCACATCCCTTAATGATATGGGAGGGTTTCTTGACTCAAATTTAACTCACATGCCTAATTGTTTCCATCATCAATTCATCATGTAAACCACAAACCCTATATTTCTTTCAAATTAAGACAAAAATTGGTTGACACAAGTTTTAAGTTTGCATCAACCTTTATTCATTTTTATTTCACGTTCTATATTGTATATTATATATTAGTGTACGTGTGTCATAGTTGTGATGAAAAATCCCTCTTTTGTGTTCATTGTTTAATCAATATAATAAAAATATCTTCTTGTAGCATTAGATGCGGGAATGTGTGTATTGTCTAATGAATTTTTAAAGGACCAACAAAAATACATTGTACTAGATCTAGACATGGGCAACCGTGACCTATGAATGTGGCCAACATTGAAAGTTTTTAAAACTATTTCTATATGCACTAAAATTTCACATGGATAGACTATTTGCGTGCCTTAACGATATGGGAGGGTTTCTGGACTCAAATTTGACTCAACCCACTTGTTTCCATCATCAATTCATCTTGTAAACCATAAAACCTATATTTCCTTCACATTTGTACACAAATTGGTTGACAGTACAAGTTTTAAGTTTGCATCAGCCTTTCTTCATTTTGCTTTTAGGTTCTACATTGTATATTATACATTAATGTATTTGTGTCATAGTTGTGATGAAAAATCCCTCTTTTTTCATTCAATGTTTAATGAACACAATAAAATTATATCCTTGGCACAGTACTAGATGCAAGAACATTTGTACTGTCGAACAAACTTTAAAAGGAACATCGAAAATACATTGTACTAGGACTAAATGTAGGAAACAATGACCTGCGAATGGGGCCAACGTTGAAATTTTTTCAAATTGTTTCTGTCTGCACTAAAATTTGACATGGATAGACTATTCACATGCTTTAATGATATGGGGGGGTTTTTGGACTCAAATTTGACTCACACACCCACTTGTTTCCATCATCAATTCATCATGTAAACCATAAACCCTATATTTCTTTCAAATTAGTGCACAAACTGGTTGACAAAATTTTTAAGTTTGCATCATCCTTTCTTCATTTTTCTTTCAAGTTCTACCTTGTATATTATACATTAATGTATGTGTGTCATATTTGTGATGAAAAATCCTTCTTTTTTCGTTCGTTTTTCAATCAACACAATAAAAAATATGTCCTTGCAATACTATATGTGGGAACGTGTGTATTGCCGAACAAATTTTAAAAGGAACAATGAAAATACATTGTACTAGGACTAGAAATGGGCAGCAGGGACCTGCGAATGGGGCCAATGTTGAAATTTTTTCAAACTATTTTTGTATGCATTGAAATTTTACATGGGTAGACTATCTACATGCCTTAATGATATGGGATGGTTTCTTGACTCAAATTTGACACACACACCCACTTGTTTCCATCATAAATTCATCATGTAAACCATAAACCCTAAATTTCTTTCAAATTAGTGAAAAAATTGGTTGACACAAGGTTTAAGTTTGCATAATCCTTTCTTCATTTTCCATTCAAGTTCTACATTATATATTATACATTAATGTATTTCTTTCATATTTGTGATGAAAAATACCTCTTTTTTTGCTCATTGTTTAATCAACACATAAAAAATATTTCCTTACAGTACTAGATGCGGGAACATGTTTACTGTTCAACAAATTTTAAAAGGAACAATGAAAAGATATTGTACTAGGACTAGACATGGGAAACAATGACCTGCAAATGGGGTGAATGTTGAAAATTTTTAAAACTATTTCTGTATGCACTGAAATTTGACATGGATAGACTATTCGCTTGCCTTAATTTTATGGCAGGGTTTCTCGACTCAAATTTGACTCACACACCCACTTGTTTCCATCATCATTTCATCATGTAAACTGGAAACGCTATGTTTCTTTCAAATTAGTGCACAAATTGGTTGACACAAGTTTTAAGTTTGCATCATCCTTTCTTCATTTTTCTTTCAGGTTCTACATTAATGTATGTGTGTCATATTTGTTTTTTGACAATAACAGGTAATGGGATTATATTATAAAAAAATAGTGTCAATCCACTGGTTCTGTTACATATGAGTTTAGTCACACTTGACTAAATAGTGATGGAAAACTAGTTCTAGCTTAGTTGCTATATGCGGAGGCGTCTATACAAAATGCCCTCTTCGCAGAGTTATTTGAATAGGCCAATTCTTGGCCTAGGAGCTAGCCAAATTACTTGAATCCTCCCTTCTTGGACTGGTCCCTCTCTTGCTTCCATTCTTTATTCATCTGCTCCATCTATTGTTCCAATTTGTTGACCCTGTCTTCAAATTCTTTCTTTGGATCTTTGAGATCCTTGCGCAATTTCCCCAACTCCTCAGATAGCTCAAATTTCATGGTTGTGATGTCATTTTCTAGCATCTCCATACACCTCCCAGCATCAATATCCAAGTTCTGAAGGAATTTTTCCAAGTTGACCATTTTATTCTTCAGACACTGCACATTTGCCTCCAATGCTTCTAGTCATTCCTCCATCGTGGGATTACTTCCAGAGCTCAATGCCATCGCTCCCCTTGTCATTTCTGGGTTGCTTCTCCTACACTCGATTCTCCTTCCTCTGATCAATATTCTTCTATTTTTCTTCCTTCCCAACCATCGAATACTCCTGATTTGCGCGGATTCCTTCTCTGCCTCTCCTTTTAACTCAAAACCCCTTAGGCTCGCTTCCCTCAAGTCATACGCACGATCTGGGAGGCATGGGATCTTGATAGGTTTCAGTGACCAAATGATGATTGGGTCCATCATTACTAACATCCTCCTGAGTTCTGACTATGTTGGATTTGACCCTGTACCTCCAAGGACATGAATTTTACACTTGCCATCTCACATCCCTGTTCTAATCCAGTCGTTCATGGGAGTGCCCATGTGGACATGGTTCCATTAATTTGCATGGTTCCAATGCTTGAGAGGGATCCTCTATTGACCTCTACATCTACTGAAGAATTCATTCCCTGGAGGATGTGGTAGAGATGATAAGTTTGAAGCTTTCCCAGGAGGAGTTGGATTTTTTCCAAAATGTGTTGGAGTTTCTCATTTTGGACTTTGTTGCGGAGAATTAAGGCTTGGATTATTAGTCAAGAGTCCCTTATGATTACCAAATACTGGACGTTTTGAATAATAGCTTGGTTTATCCCTTGCCATAGGGACAGTGCCTCTGCTTTGTTGTTGGATTCTGTGCCAAGTCCCTGGGCAAATATGATTTCTTGGAGTCCAGTGGGGCTTACCAGGATTCCTCCTCCACCTGCCACACTTGGATTCCCTTTGGTGGCCCCATCAAAGAATAGAATATACTTATTTTCCTTTATTTTCCATTCTTTGAACTCTTCCTCCTCCATCCTGATTTCCCAATTTTGATGGTGTGAATTGTGGGGAGTTTGTTGTTGTTGGTCTCAGAGATTTAGGTGATCAATCCAGAGTTTTTCTTCCCATTCTAATAGCCTTGAGTTCTTTTGTTTGCAAACATAGGTAGTGCTCTTGCCAAATTGGGCCTTTATCTTTGTGGCTACCTAAGCTGGGCTACTTTTGGCTTCCCTGAATAATCTGTTGTTTCATTTGAGCCAGATCTTCCATAGAATAAAATTTGGGAGAGTTTTCCAAAGGGTGGAGATTTGACCCTTTTTTGTTGTCTGAAAAGGACAAAGGGTGTGCCAATTTCGGTGCAGGGCAGGGACTTCTTGAGGTAAGTCAAGAGTATCTAGATGTAATCCTGTGGTTAACATCCATACCTCCTTGGAGTAAGTGCATCCTAGGAGCAGGTGGTCTATGGTCTCGTCTTCATGACAACAGAGAGGGAATATGGAGGGTCCTTCCCATCCTCTTCTTCTTAGATTTTCGCCAGTAAGGATACCTCTGTGTGCCATGGTCAACACAAACATATATATCTTCAGGATTGACTTGGAGGTCCATATGGCTTTCCATATTGTCAGATCTGGTGGGATGTGGGGAACTATTGTTGCGTATAGTTATCCTGTTGTTGTAGTGTAAAGTTTGGAGTATGGTCCCCATCCTCTCCTATATTTTTTCCTTTTCTTTAAGGGGATTTCCCTTGCAGCCAATACTTCAACATATTCCATTCCTCCTCCAGCTCTGGGGTTATGTTAGCAATTTCCCAACTTATCCAGGAATGGCTCTCATCATTTTCCCAACTTGAGATGTCCCACATGCTATGTAAATTATGGAGTCTCATCCACTCTTTCAGTCGGCCGAGACCCTGCTTTGAGTCTAGTGGGGGTTCTCTGATGATTTAATATTCCTAGATATTGATTTATTTACCATTTCCTGGTATCTAAGTGAGATGAGGTTTAAAGTAGATAAGAGCCTTCTGGAATAGAGATAAAATTGGGGATCCTTTCTCCACCTTTGTTGGATGGTCAAAGCATTTTTTCCTTGGGCCTCGGAAGTAGTTCTTCCATAACGCTCTTTTACTCCAAGAGGACTTTTCGGTTATTGTGTGCCATAAAATCTTTTCTCCCAAGGATAAATTTTGGGTTTGGAGGTTTTTAAATTAGAGGCCCCCTTCTAGATAGGGCTTGGTTATTTTTTCCCAGCTTATAAGATGCAACTTTATTCCTGTCTGATTCCCTCCTTCCCAGAGGAATCTTCTGAACAACTCTTCTATTTTCTGGATTGTAGATATTGGGGCCAGCATTAAGGAGCTTTGGTAAATCAGAATGCTTGCTAGCACAGCTTTAATGAGGACCACTTTGCTCGCCAGGTTTAACCAGTTTTCTCCCTAGGAATTTATTATGTTTTTGAGTTTTTCTATCAGTTGGGTCCAATGCAATGCCTTTGGGTTGGATTTGAATATAGGGACTCCCAGGTATTTAAATGCATCCCAGGTGATGCAGTTGCCCATTTCCAGGACTCTTGAAATATATGTCATCTCCCTTGGAGTTATATTCCAGCCAAATATTTTACTTTTAGTCAGGCTTATGATGCTTCCTGAGATTTCAATGTAATCATCTAACTCCTCTTTGAATTTCTTTATTGTAGGCATACCCGCTCCTCCCATTAGCAGTGTGTCATATGAAAATTGAGCATGGTTGATGTCTTTCACCCTTGGGGAAATTCTTAGGCTGAGAAGGTTGTTATGTGGTTGTCCATGTTCTAATTGGAGGCTGAGAACTGAGACTTGGATGGTGTAGAGGAGGGGAGAGAGGGGGAAGCCATACCAAAGTCCCCTGGAGGCCTGAAATAACTTAGTGGCCCAACCATTCACTAGAGGGACTATACAAGGGGAACCGATACAAGCTTTAATCCAGTTTATGAAAGGGGGGGGCAAAACCAAAATTTTCCATAACCTTGAATAGAAAGGTATGTCTAACTCTATCAAATGCATTTTCCATATCGAGTTTAATTATCATACCTTTGTATTTCTGGTGAAATCTTGAGTGCAGGGCCTCTTGAAAGAGGATGATATTATCCACTAAGTGCCTTCCTTTTACAAATCCTCCTTGATTTTCGGGGATAATTGCAGCGAGAATATTTTTAATTCTGTTAGATATTATTTTGGTGAGGATTTTGTAACTTGTGTTGCAGAGAGAGATTGGGCGAAACCTTCCAAATTTGACTGCTCCTTTTTCTTTAGGGATGAGAGAAATAAAAGATGATTTTGTTCCTCCTCCTATCTTAGCGCAAGTCTAAGACTTCATGATCATCTTTGTGAGGTCTGATTCTATTATATCCTAGTTATTCTGGTAAAATATGGCTGTGAATCCATCTGGATCTAGGGATTTGTCTGGATTCATTTGATCGATTACCTCTTTTATCTATTGTTGGTTGAATTATTTGGTTATCCTTTTGTTGACATCTTCTTGAATGAGGCTCAGGAAAAGAGAGAGAGGGTAGGCTTTGGGATCTACAATAGATATTTGAGTTTTTCTATAAAGGGTTTCAAAGGATTCTGCCACAGCTGCTTTTATGCCTTCAAAATTTGTGATTGTCTGATTTTGGACCTGAATTTCTATGATATTCTTAAACTACTTTCAAGATTCATCTTGTTTGTGGAAGAAGCCAGTGTTTTTTTCCCTTGCTTCCAACCAGAGGCTTCTATATTTTTGTTGCCATTACTTTTCCTCCTCTCTACAGGTTTGGTGCCAATTCCTTTGGAGATGAGGTTCTTGATGTAAAATTTCTTGGGTGATTTATTGATCTTCCATATCACTATGGTGTTTTTCAAGTTGTTTTTGGGCTTCTTGGTGAGCTAGAATAGGATTTGAAAGGGTTTTGGCCCAAGACTTTAGCGCTACCTTTAATCTTATGAGTTTTTCTTCCCATACAAAGAAGGCAGAGCCTCTGACTATTTCATTCAATATTTTGATAACCAAATCCTGGAAGCTTTCATCTTGGAGCCATGCTAGGCTAAATCTAAAGGGGATTGGCCCAAGATTCTTATCATGAGAAATGTCTAGCAGGATTGGTTTGTGGTTTGACACACTATGAGGAAGTATGGTGGAGGAAGGGGTAAGGCCCAGAAGCATAAAGGAGCTATGAACTAAGGACCTGTCTATTCTAGCCGCAATGTGCCCTGGTCCTACCCTCTTATTAGTCCACATGTATTTCCCTTTAGTTGGTTTGAAATCCTCTAACTCCCAATATGACATGGTATCTTCTACCCATTCCCTTACTGGGTCTCACACAATGGAGCCACCATTTTTTTCAAACAGTGCTAGGGTCACATTGAGATCCCCCACAATAATGATGTTTTCCAAGTCATTTAGAAACATGTAATATTTTAGAGTATCCCAGCAGATTCTTTTTTCCTCCAAGAGGACAGGCACATAGAGATTGAAGAGTCTTACATGTCAGTATGTTTCTTTATGGAGCTGGCTTGTATATATCCAATGCTTGCAAGTTTCATAGTTAATGAGGTCATACTTTCTAGGGTTTCGGAGAGTGCCTATACCTCCTGAGGCTCCTCTTGCGCTTTCTGCTATTCCTTTTCTTATTTTACAAAGAGTTTTTGTTAGGTTGAGGAAGTCTTTCTCTTCCATATTGGTTTCCTAGATTAGAAGGATCTTGGACTTTGAAGTTCTGAGGATGTCCTTAAATACATCTTCCTTTATTTTACTGTCGAAACCCCTGCAATTCTAAGAAGTTAGTCACGTGATTTACTTGGGGGGGAGATATGGGTTCCTTGGGGGGGGCTAGAATGCTTCCTTATCTACCTAACATTGATCAACTACCTAATAGTTGGTTGCAATCTGCTCAAGACATCTTTATAGGTCACTTTTTATCTTTCTTCCTTCTTGACTTTCCTACCTCTGCTTGTTTTTATTGGGGTAATAATGGTGTCACTTTCTCCCTCACTATTACTATTTGAGGAGACCTCGCCTTCCTCCCCTTCTAGATATTTTTTCATTCCCATCATAGCTTTTCCTTGATCTATCTCCCTTTCTGGCATTGGCTCCTCTCTCTCTTCCGATGTTGATTTCCTTTGCTCCGCTTCAGCTATTGGTAATTCCTAAGGGGCCTCACTTGTTGTTTTTTTTTATATATTCTAGATCCTGTGCCCTGCCCCTATTCGTAGTCACTGAGTCTAGTTGGTTTCCTTTCTCCTTGGACTGTGCAGGGATTTTTTTTTCGTTCCTTGGGCCTTTTACCTTGGATGAGGCTCTTCCTCTTCTAGGATGCTACCATCCTTCTCCATTGCCATTCTACTTGTTTGGATCTTTAGGGAAGTTTCACTAAAAGTGGTCGTATTCATAATCAGGCCACTTTCATAGTGATCTTTAATGGAAGTTGCTCATAATCAGGCTTATGGTAATGCTTCTAGTCTCCAAACTTTAAATTGATTTCCTCTGGGAAACCTACTTCTAGATCCACTTCCACATAGATTCATGCACAGGAGTATTGGTCCTTGGTGTCTGCCCTGTTAATGTATTGGTCGAGCCCATTTTCGATTGCCTTGAGCTAGGAGGGATTCCAACAATGGTTCAAGAGATTTGGAAATCTTACCAAAACTGGGATGTACTTGGGCACTTCCACCACTGGATCAAAGCTGGGCGTCCAGTGGTTCATGTAGAGCCCTTGAGATCCCATGAAATAAATTTTTTTCTAGAAGATTGGATCTCAATATTCATGTGAGATGAATTCAAAAGTATAGAAACCTCTTCCCACTGCATAACAGGTTACACTGTTCTGGATCAACAGTCGCCAATTTCTTTAGATCTAGTTGTCTGTAGATCTGGTTGAGGGCCAAAGCACCATAAATTTCCCAACCAGTCCATGATCGGATAAGGAGACTGCTACTCTCATAGGGTGGTTGGGGGGGAGATCAATCTCTTAAATCAAGTCGAGCATCTTAACTAATATTTGGGGAGTGGTTGGGGGAAGCTTCTTTCCTTGGGAAGCCAGAAGCTTTCAGAAGGAGTTAGTTGTAGAGGGAGGGGGCAAAGTCTCCCCTCCTCCGAAGGAAGCCATGGAACGGTAGTAAATATTTACCCTAGGCAACCTCAGAGCTGAACTTAGAAAAAAATATGAAATCCTTCCTACAGAAAACTTCCAATTTATGTGTGTCATAGTTGTGATGAAAAATCCCTCTTTTTTCTTTCATTTTTTAATCAACCAAATAAGAATATGTCCTTGCAGCACTAGATGTGGGAACATGTGAAATGTCAAACACATTCTAAATGGAAGAACGAAAAGACATTGTACTAGGACTAGAGATGGGAAACAATGACCTGTGAATGAGGCCAACGTTGAAATGTTTTCAAATTGTTTCTCTGTGCACTGAAATTTGACATGGATAGACTATTTACATGCCTTCATGATATGGGAGAGTTTTTGAAATCAAATTTGACTCACACACCCACTTGTTTCCATCATAAATTCATCATGTAAACCAAAAACCCTATATTTCTTTCAAATTAGTTCACAAATTGGTTGACACAAGTTTTAAGTTTGTATCATCCTTTCTTCATTTTTCTTTCAGGTTCTGCATTGCATATTATACATTAATGTATGTGTGTCATAGTTGTGATGAAAAATCCCTCTTTTTTAGTGGTAATGTGTGTACTATCGAACGAATTTGAAAAGGAACAACGAGAAGGCATTGTACTAGGACTAAGTGTGGGCAACAATGACCTACGAATGGGGCCAATGTTGAAATTTTTTTAAATTGTTTCTGTATGCACTGAAATTTGACATGGATATTCTATTCACATGCTTTAATGATATGGGAGGGTTTTTGGACTCAAATTTGACTCACACGCCCACTTGTTTCCATCATCAATTCATCATGTAAACCATAAAACCTATGTTTCTTTCGAATTAGTGCACAAATTGGTTGACACGAGTTTTAAATTTGCATCATCCTTTCTTCATTTTTCTTTCATGTTATACATTTTATATTATACATTAATGTATGTGTTTCATAGTTGTGATAAAAAATCCATCTTTCTTCATTCATTGTTTAATCAACACAGTAAAAAGATGTCCTTGCAGTACTAGTTTCAGGAATGTTTGTACTATCAAACGAATTTTAAAAGGAACAATGAAAAGACAATGTACTAGGACTAGACATGTGAAACAGTGACCTGCGAATGGGGTCAACATTGAAATTTTTTCAAACTATTTCTGTATGCACTAAAATTTGACATGGATAGACTATTTGCATGCCTTAACGATATGGGTGGGTTTCTAGACTCAAATTTGACTCACACACCCACTTGTTTCCATCATCAATTCATCATGTAAACTAGAAACCCTATATTTCTTTCGAATTAGTGCACAAATTGGTTGACACAAGTTTTAAGTTTGCATCATCCTTTCTTCATTTATATTTCAGGTTCTACATTATATATTATACATTAATGCATGAGTGTCATAGTTGGGATGAACACTCCCTCTTTTTTCATTCATTGTTTAACCAACACAATAAAAATATGTCCTTGTAGTACTAGATTCTTGAACATGTGTACTGTGGAATGAATTTTAAAAGGAAAAATTAAAAGACATTGTACTAGGAATAGACATGGGAAACAATGAGCTGCAAATGGGGCCAACGTTAAAAAAATTTCAAACTATTTCCATATGCACTGAAATTTGACATGGATATATTGTTCGATGCCTTAACAATATGGGAGGGTTTTTGGACTCAAATTTGACTCACACACCCACTTTTTTCCATAATCAATTCATCATGTAAACCATAAACCCTATATTTCTTTCAAATTAGTGCACAAATTGTTTGACACAAGTTTTAAGTTTGCATCAGCCTTTATTCATTTTTCTTTCAGTTTGTACATTGTATATTATGCATTAATGTATGTGCATCATAATTGTGATGAAAAATCCCTATTTTTTCGTTCATTGTTTAATCAACACAATAAAAATATATACGTGCAATACTAGATGGAGGAACATGTGTACTCTCGAACAAATTTTAAAAGGAACAACGACAAGACATTGTACTAGGACTGGACATGGGCAAAAATGTCCTGCGAATGGGGCCAATGCTGAAATGTTTCAAATTGTTTCTGTATGCACTGAAATTTCACAAGGATAGACTATTTTCATGCCTTAACGATATGGGAGGGTTTATAGACTCAAATTTGACTCACACACCCACTTGTTTCCATCATCAATTCATCATATAAATAAACAAACCTATATTTCTTTGAAATTAGTGCACAAATTGGTTGACAAAAGTTTTAATTTTGCATTAGCCTTTCTTCATTTTTATTTCAGGTTCTACATTGTATATTATACATTGATGTATGTGTGTCATAGTTGTGATGAAAAATCCCCCTGTTTACATTCATTGTTTAATCAAGACAATAAAAATATGTTCATGTAGTACTATATGTGGGAACGTTCTAACCATTGAATGAATTTTAAAAGTAACAACGCAAAGACATTGTACTAGGACTAGACATGGGAAACAATGACTTGTGAATGGGGCCAACATTGAAATTTTTTCAAATTGTTTTTGTATGCACTAAAATTTGACATGGATAGACTATTCGCATGCCTTAATGATATGGAAAATTTTATGGAATCAAATTTGACTCACACACCCACTTGTTTTCATCATTAATTCATCATGTAAAACATAAACCCTATAATTCCTTCAAATTGGCGAAAAAATTGGTTGACACATGTTTTAAATTTGCATCATCCTTTCTTCATTTCTCTCTCAGGTTTTGCATTGTATATTATACACTAATGTATGTGTGTCATAGTTGTGATGAAAAATCCCTCTTTTTTCATTCATTGTTTAATCAATACAATAAAAACAAGTCCTTCTAGTACTGGATGCGGGAACGTGTGTACTGTCGAATGAATTTTAAAAGGCACAATGAGAAGACATTGTATCAGGACTAGACATTAGAAACATTGTCCTTTGAATGGGGTCAGTATTGAATTTTTTTCAAATTGTTTCTGTATGCACAAAAAGTTGACATGGATATTCTATTTGCATGCCTTAACGATATGGGAGGTTTTCTGGATTCAAATTTGACTCACACACCAACTTTTTTCCATCATCAATTCATCATGTAAACCATAAACCCTATATATCTTTCAAATTAGTGCACAAATTGGTTGACACAAATTTTAAGTTTTCATCAACCTTTCTTCATTTTTATTTTAGGTTCTACAATGTATATTATACATTAATGTATGTGTGTCATAGTTGTGATGAAAAATCCCTCTTTTTTCATTCATTGTTTAATCATCACAATAAAAATATGTCCTTGTAGTAATAGATTCAGGAATGTGTGTACCGTTGAACAAATTTTAAAAGGAACAAGGAAAATACATTGTACTAGGAATAGATATCGGCAACAGTGACCTATGAATGTGGCCAACGTTGAAATTTTTTCAAAATCTTTCTATATGCACTTAAATTTCACATGGATAGACTATTCACATGCCTTAATGATATGGGAGGGTTTCTTGACTCAAATTTGACTCACACACCCACTTGTTTCCATCAACAATTCATCATGTAAACCAAAAACCCTATATTTATTTCAAATTAGTTTACAAATTGGTTGACACAAGTTTTAAGTTTGCATCAACCTTTCTTCTTATTTATTTCACGTTATACATTGTATATTATACATTAATATATGTGTCTCATAGTTGTGATGAAAAATCCCTCTTTTTCCATTCATGGTTTAATCAAGACAATAAAAATATGTCCTTGTAGTACTAGATGTGAGAGCGTGTGCACTGTCCAACAAATTTCAAAAGGAAGAACAAAAATACACTGTAATAGGACTAGACATGGAAAACAATGACCTACAAATGGGGCCAACTTTGAAATTTTTCCAAACTGTTTCTGTATGCAATGAAATTTCACATGGATAAACTATTTGCATGCCTTAAAGATATGGGAGGGTTTCTGGACTAAAATGTGACTCACACACCCACTTGTTTCCATCATCAATTCATCATGTAAACCATAAACCCTATATTTCTTTTGAAATAGTGCACAAATTGGTTCACACAAGTTTTAAGTTTGCATCAGCCTTTCTTCATTTTTATTTCAAGTTCTACATTGTATATTATACATTAATGTATGTGTGTCATAGTTGTGATGAACAATCCCTTTTTTTTTCGTTCATTGTTTAATCAAAATAATAAAAATATGTCCTTGCATTACTAGATTCAGGAACATTTATACTGTGAGACTAATTTTAAAAGGAACAATGAAAAAACATTGTAATAGGACTAGACATGGATAACAATGACCTGTGAATGGGGCCAATGTTGAAATGTTTTGAAATTTTTTTTGTATGCACTTAAATTTGACATAGATAGACTATTCACATGCCTCGATCCACACACCCACTTGTTTTTGGACTCAAATTAGATCCACACACCCACTTGTTTCCATCTTCAATTCATCACGTAAACCATAAACCCTATATTTGTTTCAAATTAGTGCACAAATTGGTTGACACAAGTTTTAAGTTTTCTTAAGCATTTCTTCATTTTTCTTTAAGGTTCTAGATTGTATATTATACATTAATGTATGTGTGTCATAGTTGTGATGAAAAATCCATTTTTTTTCATTCATCGTTTAATAAACACAATATAAATATTTCCTTGCATTAATATATGTAGGAATGTGTGTACTCGCGAAATAATTTTAAAAGGAATAATGAAAATACATTGTGCTAGGACTAGACATGGGCAACAGTGACCTGCGAATGGGGCCAAAATTGAAATTTTTCAAATTGTTTTTGTATGCACTAAAATTTCACATGGATAGACTATTCACATGCCTTAACGATATGGGAGGGTTTCTATACTCTAAATTGAAACACATACCCACTTGTTTCTATCATCAATTCATCATGTAAACCATAAACCCTATATTTCTTTTAAATTAGTGAACAAATTGGTTGAAACAAGTTTTAAGTTTGCATTAGCCTTTCTTCTTTTTTATTTCAGGTTCTACATTATATATTATACATTAATGTATGTGTCATAGTTGTGATGAAAAATCCTTCTTTTTTCGTTCATCATTTAATGAACACAATAAAAATACGTCCTTGCAGTACTAGATGTGAGAACATGTGTACTGTCGAACTAATTTTAAAAGGAACAATGAAAATAAATTATACTAGGATTAGACTTGGGCAAGAGTGACCTACGAATAGAGCCAACGTTGAAATTTTTTCAAACTATTTCTGTATGCACTGAAATTTGACATGGATAGACTATTCACATGCCTTAATGATAAAGGAGGGTTTTTTGACTCAAATTTGACTCACACACTGTAACGCTCCCTGGCCGTCATCCCACTGGCTGGGAAAATGCTACTGTGTAGAACACATCATTCTCATACTTAATTAATAACATGCATTTAAATCAAATTAAACACAATTAACTCAGAGTAAGCACAAGATTACTGCTAACATAAATAATCCCTGGCATTAACAATAATTCATATGCACAACAGAATACATGATATATATAAGCATCATAGGCATGCAAAACATAATATTAAGCATAAGATGATACTTATCTTTGAAACCGTGGTAATTCCACCAACCACGCGCAGGCCTTCCACAAACCTCCCAACCTTAGACCACGCTACTCATCACTCTCAGCAGTAGGTCACCCTTAAGCTGGGACTAAGCTCCACCCAAGGAAAGGAATCCTAGTCTAGGCTAAGGTTATATGGAAAACTACACAGAATAACTAGAAGGATTCTTCCCAGGATTCCTTCTTACACCCACTATTAACAGACTCTGATTCCCCACATGCCTGTTCCGCCCCGGAGTATACACCTTCACAAGTAAATTCCATCGGTGCTTCAACTCCCTTTTTGGGCCTCGACAACAGGCCAGATCAGGAATTCTCAGAGCTCTGAAGCTGGTGCTAGACTCTCTCTAGGAGAAAACCACTTCCCAGCAGATTCTCTCACCTGGAGGGAGTTGCTCACAGGCCTAACAACATGTTTCCTTCAAATCGATTTCCAACATAGTCAGACAACCATGAGGCTCCACACGAACATATAATGGTCTACAAGCCACATGCAGCCAAGCACTGTGCGACCACAACAATCCACTGGAAACATAGACACGGGCTTCCCAAAACTAGTGACAGACAGATGCTACAACATAACAAGGCTCAGCAATTACGGGACATTCGGTTTTTCCCAACCAACAATACAGGACAGACTCATGGCTCAGGTTTCGAGGATGTGTGAGGGAGTACAAAGATCCCACGCAGAGACTTAATGATTCAGGTAAGAATTCCCTAGAAAAAACACTGAAACAGAGGTCAATCATGGACACTCGCGAGTTCAGACGGAGGATGGAGAATGGGAGGTTGAACACATACTCGATGGTTTTGACAGAGGGTGTACCGACTCCTCCAGAAATCAACATGGGCCTTTTTTTTTGGTTTTCCCCGGGTTGCGTGAGGGTATTCTTAGAGAGGTCATACCAGATTTTTGGTTCAGATAGTCCACTGTAGAAGGGAGGAGGAACCCCCATCATAGCTCAACTCAACAGTTTTAAGTACATGCGCTTAGGTTGACACTTGTCACCCTTCAAGCTCATTCCTTCCCATTTGGAAGTCACTCGTCCTTCCAAGGAACTTAGGATAAAACATATATTTCACATGGATTTTGGAATAATATTAAAATATTATTCCCAAGGACTTAATTCCCTAGGCTTAGACCCTAGGCTCAACACTTAGCCTCTCTTTCCAACATTCCATCCCCCAATCCCTTACCCACTCTGTGAAAGCTTAGTCCCCCATCACTCATTCATCGTGGTCGGTCTACATGTAGTGGTGTTTATATTTTTATTAATGTTCTGCATGATTACATATACAAAAATAGGCTCCCGACCTTAACACGTAGGCTCTTCGGCCTAATAACACATAAGCCCTCCAGCTTATATAAACCTGGCTCACCAGCGTATAAAACATAATTACAGTTCATAATGCAAGATTTACACTTCATAGACATTATTTACAACAAGGCTCGGCCTTCGGGACATTACACACACCCACTTAATCATGTAAACCATAAAACCTATATTTCTTTCAAATTAGTGCATAAATTGGTTGACATAAGTTTTAATTTTGCATCAACCTTTATTCATTTTTCTTTCAGGTTCTACATTATATATTATACATTAATGTATGTATGTCATAGTTGTGATGAAATATCCCTCCTTTTCAGTTCATTTTTTTATCAACACAATACAAATATGTCCTTGAGGTACTAGGTGTGGGAATGCGTGTACTGTCGAATGAATTTTAAAAGGAACAACGAAAATATATTGTACTAGGACTAGACATGAGAAACAACGACCTGTGAATGGGGCCAATGTTGAATGTTTTTCAAATTGTTTATGTATGCAATGAAATTTCACATGGATAGACTATTCACATGCCTTAACGATATGGGAGTGTTTCTGGACTCAAATTTGACACACACACCCAATTGTTTCCATCATAAATTCATCATGTAAACCATAAACCCTAAATTACTTTCAAATTAGTGAATAAATTGGTTGACACAAGTTTTAAGTTTGCATAAGACTTTCTTCATTTCCCTTTTAGGTTCTACATTATATATTATACATTAATGTATGTCTATCATTTTTATGATGAAAAATACCTTTTTTTTCGCTTATTGTTTAATCAACACATAAAAGATATGTCCTTACAGTATTAGATGCAGGAACATGTGTACTGTTGAATGGATTTTAAAAGGAACAATGAAAAGATATTGTACTAGGACTAGACATGGGAAACAATGGCCTGCGAATGGGGCAACTGTTGAAATGTTTTAAAAATGTTTTTGTATGCACTAAAATTTGACATGGATAGACTATTTGCATGACTTAATGATATGGGAGGGTTTTGGGACTCAAATTTGACTCACACACCCACTTGTTTTCATCATCAATTCATCATGTAAACCAGAAACCCTATATTTCTTTCGAATTAGTGCACAAATTGGTTGACACAAGTTTTAAGTTTGCATCATCCTTTCTTTATTTTTCTTTCAGGTTCTACATTAATGTATGTGTGTCATAGTTGTGATGAAAAATCCCTCTTTTTTCTTTCATTTTTTAATAAACCAAATAAGAATATGTCCTTGCAATACTAGATGCAAGAACATGTTTAATGTCGATCAGATTTTAAATGGAAGAATGAAAAGACATTGTACTATGACTAGAGATGGGAAACAATGAACTGTGAATGGGGCCAACGTTGAAATGTTTTCAAATTGTTTCTCTATGCATTGAAATTTGACATGGATAGACTATTTCCATGCCTTAATGGTATGGGAGGGTTTATGGAATCAAATTTGACTCACACACCCACTTATTTCCATCAAAAATTAATCATGTAAACCATAAACCCTATATTTCTTTCAAATTAGTTCACAAATTGGTTGACACAAGTTTTAAGTTTGTATCATCCTTTCTTCATTTTTCTTTCAGGTTCTGCATTGCATATTATACATTAATGTATGTGTGTCATAGTTGTGACGAAAAATCCTATTTTTTAGTGGGAACGTGTGTATTGTCGAACGGATTTGAAAAGGAACAATGAGAAGGCATTCTATTAGGACTAGACATGGACAATAGTGACATGGGAATGGGGACAACATTGAAATTTTTTCAAACTGTTTCTGTATGCACTGAAATTTGACATGGATAGACTATTTGCATGCCTTAATGATATGGGTGGGTTTTTGGACTCAAATTTGACTGACACACCCACTTGTTTCCATCATCAATTCATCATGTAAACCATAAAACCTATATTTCTTTCGAATTAGTGCACAAACTGGTTGAAACGAGTTTTAAGTTTGCATGATGCTTTCTTCATTTTTCTTTCAAGTTATACATTTTATATTATACAATAATGTATGTGTGTCATATTTGTGATAAAAAAATCCATCTTTCTTCATTCATTGTTTAATCAACACAATAAAAATATGCCCTTGCACTACTAGATTCAGGAATGTTTGTACTATTGAACGAATTTTAAACGGAACAACGAAAAGAAAATATACTAGGACTAGACATGGGAAACAGTGACCTGCGAATGCGGTCAACATTGAAAATTTTCCAAACTATTTATGTATACACTGAAATATGACATGGATAGAATATTCGCATGCCTTAATGATATGAGTGGGTTTCTGGACTCAAATTTGACTCACACACCCACTTGTTTCCATCATCAATTCATCATGTAAACCATAAACCCTATATTTCTTTCGAATTAGTGCACAAATTGGTTGATAGAAGTTTTAAGCTTGCATAATCCTTTCTTAATTTATATTTCAGGTTCTACATTGTATATTATACATTAATGTACGAGTGTCATAGTTGTGATGAAAAATCCCTCTTTTTTCATTCATTGTTTAACCAACACAATAAAAATATGTCCTTGCAATACTAGATGCTTGAACATGTGTATTGTGGAATGAATTTTAAAAGGAAAAATTAAAATACATTGTACTAGGACTAGACATGGGAAACAATGAGCTGCAAATGGGGCCATCATTAAAAAAATTTCAAATTGTTTCTGTATGCACTGAAATTTAACATGGATAGATTGTTCGATTTCTTAATGATATGGGAGGGTTTCTAGACTCAAATTTGACTCACACACCCACTTGTTTCCATAATCAATTCATCATGTAAACCATAAACCCTATATTTCTTTCAAATTAGTGTAGAAATTGTTTGACACAAGTTTTAAGTTTGCATCAACCTTTATTCTTTTTTCTTTCAGGTTGTACATTGTACATTTTGCATTAATGTATGTGTGTCATAGTTGTGATGAAAAATCCCTCTTTTCCATTCATTTTTTAATCAACACAATAGAAATATATACTTGCAGTACTAGATGCAGGAACATGTGTACTCTCAAATTGTTTTTAAGAGGAACAATGAAAAGACATTGTACTAGGACTGGAGATGGGCAACATTGACCTATGAATGGGGCCAACACTAAAATGTTTCAAATTGTTTTTGTATGCACTGAAATTTCACAAGGATAGACTATTTTCATGCCTTAACGATATCGAAGGGTTTATAGACTCAAATTTGACTCACAAACCCACTTGTTTCCCTCATCAATTCATCATATAAATAAAACAACCTATATTTCTTAGAAATTAGTGCACAAATTGGTTGACACAATTTTTAATCTTGCATTATCCTTTCTTCATTTTTATTTCAGGTTCTACATTGTATATTATACATTAATGTATGTGTGTCATAGTTGTGATGAAAAATCCCTCTTTTTACATCCATTGTTTAATCAACACAACAAAAATATGTTCATGCAGTACTATATGTGGGAACGTGTGTACTTTTGAATGAATTTTAAAAGGAACAATGCAATGACATTATACTAGGACTAGACATGGGAAACAATGACTTGTGAATGGGGCCAACATTGAAATTTTTTCAAATTGTTTTTGTATGCACTGAAATTTGACATGGATAGACTATTTGCATGTCTTAACTATATGGGAGGGTTTATGAAATCAAATTTGACTCACACACCCACTTGTTTCCATCATCAATTCATCATGTAAACAATAAACACTATATTTCCTTCCAATTGGTGCACAAACTGATTGACATAATTTTTAAGTTTGCATCATCCTTTCTTAATTTTTCTTTCAGGTTTTACATTATATATTATACACTAATGTATTTGTGTTATAGTTGTGATGAAAAATACCTCTTTTTTCATTCATTGTTTAATCAATACAATAAAAAAATTCCTTCTAGTACTAGATATAGGAACATGTGTACTGTCGAACGATTTTTAAAAGGAACAACGAGAATACATTGTACTAGGACTAGACAATGGAAATAGTGTCTTATAAATGGGGTCAACATTGAATTTTTTTCAAACTGTTTCTGTATACACAAATTTTTTACATGGATAGACTATTCACATGCCTTAACGATATGGGAGGGTTTCTTGATTCAAATTTGACTCACACACCAACTTTTTTCCATCGTCAATTCATCATGTAAACCATAAACCCTATATTTATTTCAAATTAGTGCACAAATTGGTTGACACAAGTTTGAAGTTTGCATCAACCTTTCCTCATTTTTCTTTCAAGTTCTACATTATATATTATACATTAATGTATGTGTGTGATATTTGTGATGAAAAATCCCTCTTTTTCCATTCATTGTTTAATCATCACAATACAAATATGTCCTTGCAATACTATATTCAGGAATGTGTGTACTGTCGAACAAATTTTAAAAGGAACAAGGAAAATTCATTGTACTAGGAATAGATATCGGCAACAGTGACCTACGAATGAGGCCAACGGGGAAATTTTTTCAAACTCTTTCTAGATGCATTGAAATTTCACATGTGTAGACTATTCACATGCCTTAACAATATGAGAGGGTTTCTGGACTCAAATTTGACTCACACACAGACTTGTTTCCATCATCAATTCATCATGTAAACCAAAAACCCTATATTTACTTCAAATTAGTGCACAAATTGGTCGACACAAGTTTTAAGTTTGCATCAACCTTTCTTGTTTTTTATTTCACATTCTACATTGTATATTATACATTAATGTATGTCTATCATAGTTGTGATGAAAAATCCCTCTTTTTCCATTCATTGTTTACTCAACACAATAAAAATATGTCCTTGCAGTACTAGATGCGAGAGCGTGTGTACTGTCGAACAAATTTCAAAAGGAACAACGAAAATACATTGTACTAGGACTAGACATGGGAAACAGTGACTTACGAATGGGGCCAACTTTGAAATGTTTTCAAATTGTTTTTGTATGCACTAAAATTTCACATGGATAAACTATTTGCATGCCTTGACGATATGGGAGGATTTATGGACTAAAGTTTGACTCACACACTCACTTTTTTCCATCATAAATTCATCATGTAAACCATAAACCCTATATTTCTTTTGAATTAGTGCACAAATTGGTTGACACAAGTTTTAAGTTTGCATCAACCATTCTTCATTTTTATTTCAAGTTCTACATTGTATATTATACATTAATTTATGTGTGTCATCGTTGTGATGAAAAATATGTCCTTGTAGTACTAGATGCAGGAACATGTGTACTGTCAGACTAATTTTAAAAGGAACAATGAAAAGAAATTGTAATAGGACTAGACATGGATAACAGTGACCTGTGAATGGGGCCAATGTTGAAATTTTTTCAAATTGTTTATGTATTCACTTAAATTTGACATGGATAGACTATTCACATTCCTTGATGATATGGGAAGGTTTCTGGACTCAAATTAGATTCACACACCCACTTGTTTCCATCTTCAATTCATCATGTAAACCATAAACCCTATATTTGTTTCAAATTAGTGAACAAATTGCTTGACACAAGTTTTAAGTTTGCATTAGCATATCTTCATTTTTCTTTCAGGTTCTAGATTGTATATTATACATTAATGTATGTGTGTCATAGTTGTGATGAAAAATCCATTTTTTTTAATTCATCATTTAATAAACACAATATAAATATGCCCTTTCATTACTATATGCGGGAATGTGTGTACTCTCAAAAGAATTTTAAAAGGAACAACAAAAATAAATTGTACTAGGACTAGACATGGGAAACAATGACCTACGAATGGGGCCAACGTTGAAATTTTTCAAACTGTTTCTGTATGCACTGAAATTTCACATGGATAGACTATTCACATGACCTAACAATATGGGAGGGTCTCTAGACTCAAATTTGACACACACACCCACTTGTTTCTATCATCAATTCATCATGTAAACCATAAACCCTATATTTCTTTTAAATTAGTGCACAAATTGGTTGAAACAAGTTTTAAGTTTTCATTAGCCTTTCTTCATTTTTATTTGAGGTTCTACATTGTATATTATACATTAATGTATGTGTCATAGTTATGATGAAAAATCCTTCTTTTTTTCATTCATTGTTTAATGAACACAAAAAGAATATGTCCTTGCAGTACTAGATGTGAGAACATGTGTACTACCGAACAAATTTTAAAAGGAACAACAAAAATACATTGTACTAGGATTAGACTTGGGAAAGAGTGACCTGTGAATGGGACCAACATTGAATTTTTTTCAAACTATTTATGTATTCACTAAAATTTTACATGGATAGACTATTCACATGCCTTAACAATATAGGAGGGTTTTTGGACTCAAATTTGACTCACACACCCACTTAATCATGTAAACCATAAAACCTATATTTCTTTCAAATTAGTGCACAAATTGGTTGACATAAGTTTTGATTTTGCATCATCCTTTCTTCATTTTTCTTTTAGGTTCTACATTCTATATTATACATTAATGTATGTATGTCACAGTTGTGATGAAATATCCCTCTTTTTTAGTTCAGAGTTTAATCAACACAATAAAAATATGTCCTTGAGGTACTAGATGCGGGAATGTGTGTACTTTAGAATGAATTTTAAAAGGAACAATGAAAATACATTGTACTAGGACTAGACATGGGAAACAACGACCTGCGAATGGGGCCAACATTGAATGTTTTTTAAATAGTTTATGTATGCACCGAAATTTCACATGGATAGACTATTCACATGTCTTAATGATATGGGAGGGTTTCTGGACTCAAATTTGACTCACAGACCCATTTGTTTCCATCATCAATTCATCATGTAAATCGTAAACCCATATTCATCAGCTTTTATTCATTTTTCTTTCAGGTTCTACATTGTATATTATACATTAATTTATGTGTATCATAGTTGTGATGAAAAATCCCTCTTTTTTCATTCATTGTTTAATCAAGAAAATAAAAATATGTCCTTCCAGTACTAGATGTGGGAATGTGTGTATTGTCGAACGAATTTTAAAGGAGCAAAAAAAAGACATTGTAAGAGGACTAGACATGGGAAACAATGACCTACGAATGGGGCCAACATTAAAATTTGTTCAAATTGTTTCTGTATGCACTGAAATTTGACATGGATAGAACATTTGCATGCCTTAACGATATCAAAGGGTTTCTGAACTCAAATTTGACTCACACACCCACTTGCTTCCGTCATCAATTCATCATGTAAACCATAAACCTTATATTTCTTTCATATTAGTGCACAAATTGTTTGACACAATTTTTTAGTTTACATCAACCTTTTTTCATTTTTCTTTCAGGTTTTACATTGTATATTATACATTAATGTATGTGTGTCATAGTTTTAAAGAAAAATACCTCGTTTTTCATTCATTGTTTAATCAACACAACAAAAATATGTCCTTGCAGTACTACATCCTGGAACATGTGTACTCTCGAACAAATTTTAAAAGGAACAATGAAAAGACATTGTAGTAGGACTAGACATGGGAAACACTGACCTGCGAATGGGGTGAACATTGAATTTTTTTCAAAATATTTCTATATTGACTGAAATTTGACATGGATATACTGTTCACATGCCTTTACGATATGGGAGGGTTTTCTCACTCAAATTTGACTCACACACTTACTTTTTTCCATCATCAATTCATCATGTAAACCATAAGCCCTATATTTCTTTCAAATTAGTGAACAAATTGGTCGTCACAAGTTTTAAGTTTGCATCAGCCTTTCTTCATTTTTCTTTTAGGTTATACATTATATATTATACATTAATGTATGTGTGTCATAATTGTGATGAAAAACCTTTTTTTTCGTTCATTGTTTAATCAACACAATAAAAATATGTCCTTGCAGTACTAGATGTGAGAACGTGTGTACTGTCGAACTAATTTTGAAAGGATCAACGAAAAGTGTAACATCGCACTCTTACGTGCACTGAGAAAACTTATTCTTGGAGACACTTGCTTGTAAGTGATCCAAATTATTATACCATTGACCGTTGATTAATATTATGAGGCATTATGGATGTGATTATATGTTATTTTGTTGTATTGACTTAGACAGGTGCTATTGACTTAGTTCTCATCAGTGTGCAAGATTTGGACATCAAGGATGATGAAGCATCGATGAAACCCTTGGAATCCGGATTGAGTCAGGGAGTGGACTATTGGGGTTTGATTGTTGTATATACAACATATGTGCATATGATTAGATGATATGATTATGATATGTTTATGACATGATTTGTTGATGATGCAGGCTGATGATAGCTTTCCAACTAGACTCACATGTGGATTAGAGGGGTCATGCATGAATACCAGAGATGTTGAGGGAGAGGTGTGGACAACAGCCTTACCACATCCTACTATCACTCCCACCGTGGCTTGAACTGTAGGTTAATGACTACCTAGTTTGAGAAGACCCACTATGTTGTGAGGGCCAATTGTGGCAGTTTCTCATGATGATTCTAAGGGGTGCGCAATAAGGCAGGGGACCTATTACTTAGAGGCCCTTAGTCTCCCACAAGATCACCTAGTGGAGTATTGACTCCAGGGGTTTTGATGTCTACCAAGTCAGTCAAGAGGAAGTGGTACCCTTGGAGTACATAGTGCCTTAGGATGAACCTAGATGGCCTTAGGATGAATAATGCGATAAGAAATATTTAAAACATTTTCCCTAAAGAAATGTCGCCCAACCTCGAAAATTAAAATCTAGGTCTAGGTGAAACTTGCGGTAAAAGAAAAATATGTTTGTAAAAATAAAAATAAAAATAAATAAATAAAAGTGATAATCATTATTAATCATGTGTCAAGAAGGGGATAAGTAATTATTTTAATTTATAAAAATATTTGGGGGATAAAATTTAAAAAATGGGGAAATTATTGTTTTTTCACTCATGCTAATTAAAATTTATTAATTAAAAAGGGAAAAGGGAAAAAGTTGATTTTCTACACCTGCCAAATTGAGTTTTAAATAAAAAGGGAAAGAGGGAAATCTAAAATAATTAGGAAACTAGGAAAAAGAAGAAAACATAAAAAGAAAGGGGACACACAAGGAAAAAGCAGAAAGTGTAACTTAGTAAGTTACCTAGCATTTAAGAACTTTATAAATTAAACTCAACTAGTAAATTAATAAGTAGGAAAGTCGTTAAAAATTGTAAGGGAATATGGGGACACCTAAGAGCGATTCTAGGAATAATTTTAGGCAGGTGAGGGAAATAGGGGTAATTAATTAATTAATGAAATTCATTTATGGAGGAATGAAGGGGATGGGTGACACATGTACGGGGAGGATTTTTATGAATTAAATTATTAAACATTAAATTAATTGGGATTTTGAGAAAGTAAAGGACTTCGAAACTCTATATAATTGAGGGAGGAGAAGGATGATGGATCTCTTATGTTATGCACAACGTTACGCTGTAGAATTTTAGAATTGACTGAATTAGCTTGTGGGAGTTGTGATACCCATCACAGTAAGGAGTGGTAGCTTGACCTTGCGAGGCGAGTTGGGAGCTAGTTGATTCTTTGTTTTAGTGTGCATGGCCCCTTTGAGGCTCGAGGGGATAAGGGGGAAGAAGAGTACCCCTAGCATTGGCTGGGAGGTACCGGTGAAATCTCATTAGTCAGAAAGCAGGAGCTACACGGAGCACACAAGACAAAAAATCAAAGTGGGCGACTTGGGATATGATACAATTCCTTTAATTTGCATGATAGATTATTAGTATACTTATGCTTTTAGTTCTATATTTTTGTTTGGGTAAAGAAAATGATTGTCTTCGAGTTTAGTTGATAATTGAATCCCCACATAGCCTTAATCTCATCGTTGATTGATTCCCTTGGCTTCGATCCCTGCATCTTGAGACTGCCCTTTGGTTGTAGATTGTTGTGATGTTGTTCTTTTCACATTTGTCCTTATCTCTTCAATCCACGCCTGAGAAGTCAGCAAGGAGCCGAATCTATGGTCGTCACTTCGGTGTTAATAGACATATGGATCCAAACACCGTTTTTTTTTGTGCATGGATGATGAGCGAAGGCTGTTTTTTCCCAACCATCTATCACTGTTGATTGTTCCTAGTCGAGTGACTGTCTTGTGCCTTGTTGTGATTGATTACCTCTTCTATTGTTATCCCTTCGTGTAACGATCTACCTATGACCCTCTACGCTAAACTCTACATTTTTAATACTCTTCATGGCAATGATTCAAGTCTGTGTTTTTAATGTTTTCTCGACAATTTTACTGTGTGGTCTTTATACTTCTGGTCCACCTTCTTCTCTGCGATTTCTCTTCTGCACAATGATATTTTGATGAATTTATCTTGCGTAATTTCCCACTCGAATTACAGTTTATAAATGATTTTGGACTACATTTTTGGGTGTATTGGATGGAGACATTACTTGGGATACTCTGCAATTTTCACCCTTCTTTTGGACTGAAATCATTACCCTGTTTAGTGAAATTTCGAAGTGTTTTCTTTTTCTGTTTTCGACTGCGATTTTTTTTTTCTAACTCGGAAATAGAACTTCTATTTTCAATACCCTATTTTGTGCATTATAACTCAACAAATTGAATGGGATAGCATAATTATAATATGTTTTCATATGAATTATTGGAAGATTGGTTGTTGTCATTGATGTCAACCCTAGTCATGGGTGTTGGACCGCAAGATTGATGAAGCTATTTGTACATGAAGGAAAATGTACATGTAGATACAAGACCCATGGATGGATAGTATACATCATGTTGTTTTTGGTGGTATGTGGAACATCACATGGATCCTCATGGTTGAGTAGAAATGAATTTTTGAAGATGACAAAGTGAATTGAAGAAGGAAGTACATGTAGGCTTTGAAGATAATTAAAGAAAAGAGTTACAAAATAAGAAAGTGTCAGGTCAGCCCTAATTTCAAAAGGAAGTGACATAAATGGTATAAATAAATATTTTTATACATTCATTTTATACACAAGTCGAATTTAAGAGGAAATCAAAAGTAAAGAAGGCCGGATTTCAAGGGAGGATGAAGTCTTTTGGTGATGTGTTCTATGGTATGTTATTTTCAGGTCATCTTACCATTTTTTCTATAACTGTTTTTCTGGAAAGACTTAGATGGTGAAATTGCTATGGTATTGAGAATACATATCAAGTTACCTGTGGTAAAAATTTCAGCTCTTGATTCACTATAATTATGGATATACACTCTGTGGAAGATAGGGTTTGTGACCAGTCCTGAAGCTAGTCAATAAACATGTGTTCCGGGTAAAACAGTCATAACTTTTTCATCTAAAATCCAAATGATGTGGGACAAATTTAATTGGAAAGAGTACAGGCTATAGTGTCTTGTATGTGAGTTTCATAATATGATGTTAAATATTGAGCACGGGGCATTCTGTACAAGTTTGGTCTCCTAAATAAACCTGAATTGAACAAAGTCTACCATTCTCTCTATAACATATTTTTGGGGAGGATTCAAGGAGTGAAACTTGGAGAAGTTTCAGAGAATAAATTGAATAATATTATCTACAGAATCAGAGTATTTCAATAATTGAATAATTGTAGAAATTGAATAAGTCTCAGGAATTATTATCAGGTTCTATGTGATGGTTGGTTGATGGTGATGATTTAATGTGAAGTTTTATTATCTCTCGTATATTCTTGGGTGGAAGGAAGGTGAAATGATGGAGAGTTCAACTCTCTCTTGATATTGGAGGATTGAATCTTCCTCTTGGAGTTTTATCCCTCCCTTTACATTTGGAAGCTGTAGCTACCTTTGGAAGTCATTACTTCCCTTGAACAATAACTATTGATTATTCTCATATATTGTGCATGGTGTATTGGTGTAACTCTTATACTATTGTTCATTTCTCATTGGATATAATTGAATGGTTTAAGTATAAGTTGAAAAGGGTTTTAAATTGTACTTGATATTTATTCACCCCCCTCTCAGTATCAACAATTGGTATCAAAGTGGGTTACCTTCAGTACAGTTTAACCATTGGAAGGAAGATCCTAAGAAGAAATGGAAGACAAAATTCCAAATGGGATTCCACCATTTGATGGAAGAAATTTTGAATATTGGAGTAATAGAATGAAAACTTACTTGAAATCTCTTGGATCAGATGTGTGGTTCTTAGGTTCTTCAGGATACAATTCTTTGAAGAAACCAAAGACTACAGCTCATAAGGAAGCAAAAAGGAACAACAAATTGGCAATAGATACCATCTTGGATGGATTGACAGATTTAGTGAAATCCAAGGTGGGATCATGTGCATCATCAAAATAGCTTTGGGACAAGCTACAAGACCTTTATGTAAGGGAAGAAGTAGAAGAAGAAGAAGAATAAGTTGATGCAAATTACAACATCTCATATTTCAAAGAAGAAAATAGAGGTCAGTTCTTTTGCTTTAATTGTGAAGGAGTAGGTCATGTTGAATTTGAATGTCCTCGTCCAAGGATTGAAAGAAATGACACTGAAGAAGAAAATTCCAATGAAGAAAAAGAAAATCATGAAGAAAAAATTATTCAACAAGAAGATGAGAATCTTAAAAAATTGAAGCATGTTGAGATTGAAAATAACAAGCTCAAAGACACGCAAAGAAAACTAAGAAGTGAATTGGGTAGTTGTGAAAAGACAGTTGTAAGCTTGAAGAAACAATTAGAAGACTTTGAGAAACTAAGAGAAAAAACCATTTCCTTGAAAACTCTACTCAAAGAAGAAAGAAGAATAGGATAAGTAAGGAATGTCCAAATGATGAAGAATGAAGAAGATTGTGAGAAACTTGAACAAGAAGTTGTCTCATTGAGGAAGAGATTAAGAAACTCTCAAGTGCCAAAATACTTAACACATCTTGGATGCATGGGTGAAACTTCATACAAACAATATTGATGCAGATCCCTGACCCTCGGGCCGAGATCCACACAGGATCATTCTAATTCTTCTTGAGTTGAAGCGACTCCTTTGGTTCCTTGCTGAAACCTTCAACGAATCTGATCCACAGGTCCTTCACAAAAACTCCACTTGCACCACGTGCACTAGGTGTGAGTCTTTGCCTCCACATGACCACAACCTAGGCCTTAGCGCAAGTACCTTTTTGCAACTTGCAACTCGCGAGTTCATGAGTCGAAGACCCTCAACTCCTCTTTTCCAAACCTCTGATACCTGAGATGATGATACAGGTAAGGTTTATCCTGGTTAGCGCCTCACACACACATAACCATCACCTAGGGCTAAGTTGCTAGGATGCCTCACAACTCCAAACTTTGTGAGTTGGGGTGTTAATTCCTCGTTCTCCTCCTTCGCGAGTCCCCGAGTCATGATAAGTCAACAATAGTTGACTCCTTCCCAGGTGATGTGTGTCCACTACCTGTCAACCGCTTCCACTATTCTCTGTTCTCTATGTTTTCACCACCTGTCAACCACATGGTCCCCACCAATCGGATGTGCCACGTGTTCACACGAGCCCTAGGCGCTCGGCACTTCACAACTTTTGTAGTAAAAAAGAAACTCTCTCAAACCTCGAGGCCCCGAGTACGCGATACCACACGGAGATTCTGATCCAACGGTCCTGTCGTATTTTTGGATCCAATGGTCTAGATCTCCTTCTCTACTCCTCGCAGCTCGAAACTTCATGGAAATCAAGAATTTTGGCCTGACCTCCAAACTTACGAACCCCAAAACGTCAGTCTTCCACTCCAGACTCGAATCAAGGGCTCATAGCCTCTCCTAATCTGATGACTTGTGTCTTTTCGGGATTTCACGGGTCAAGAGTTTTGAATCTTTCCCTATGTATCTCCCGGTAGCCGAAATGTCGGAATAGGCCTTTCGTTCCCCTCTTCACATACGAGGGTTAAACCTTGTACAAATTCTCTTGGATCCGATGGCTATCGGTCCATGCGCCCAGATATGATGACCCAGATCTCTTTCTCCTACGTACTCTCCTCCTGCTTGCCTGGATGTAGATTCAATAGTCCAGATCTCATTCTCTTTAGCTGATCTAATGGTAGTTGTGCTCCCTCCTGAACTTGCGCTTCTTCCTGAACTTGGAAGACTTCAAACGCTTCAAAGGTCTCAGCCTTTGCTCCTACTATGAAGCCTGTATCCTCAACTCCCACCTGTGTTCTAAAGACGATGTCCCTCCTGAGCTTTGTCGACTCTGAAAACTCAAAGGTTTCTCGACCTTTGCACTCCTTGTAGTCTCCCTGCACTCAACTGTGTTATCCATCCTGAGCTTCGGGACTTTAGAATAAGTCCTCTCTCTCTCCCATTCCTACTACTTGACGAGACTTCAGATGAACGTAACAGAGTCTCGTCTCCTCTGCCCCTTCTAAAACTAACTACTAGATACAAAGAAGATCTTTTTACAAAGAGGGGCTCCTCGACCTCTTCCCTCCAAGCTAAATACTCTCATTAATTTACATTCAATTATATTGAATGGCTATCTAGTCTGAATCAGATCTAGATCTCATCCTTACAACCTATTTAAGGCAACCTTTACTAAAGCCTACGCATATGCATGTCTTTTTGGCTCTACCAGCCTTACAATCATTTAATATAATTTCAAATTTTGAAAATCCAGAAGGCTGAGCCTCTCTTTCCCATCAAATGCGCGCTTTGATGTGCTGGTTGTCTGGTGTGTAGCTGGCTTGGAGCAATGCTCCTACATCATACTCCTCTGTTGTGAAAAATTCATGAGCTCCTGCTCATGAGCTTCCCAACATCGTTGCTGAAATCCACCTGGATCCCAAACAGCTCTTTGGAGCTGTTCTTCTGCTCCATCGCTTCGCTACGGCTGCATCTATTGCCCTTTTGCTGTTAAGAACCAAACATCAATATAGCATATAAAAACCTCAGGAAAAGTACTCAACGCCTTGAAAAAGAGATAATATCAGATAATAAGCCTCTTCAAGGGGGCAACCTCCTTTTACCCTACTTAAATGTTCAAGTACAAGATGATTCAAAATGAAAATGTCTCCTTGGTATATATAGGAGACT
>ML790153.1:375232-388912 GCA_009831015.1 Picea engelmannii | reverse complement strand
AAGAAGGAGCATTGTTCTCTCTATAGATGTTAGGATTGGTCCTTCTAGTAGCCATAGCCATATTTTTAATTTCAACATTTCTTGCCACCTTAAATACATTCTCCAATGATTTGGGTTCCCAAAGGCCAACCTCATGTTGAATGTTATCCTTTAAAGTTCCTATGAATACATCAATCAAGTGCTCATCTGGAATATTGGTTACCTTTATATTCAATCTTTGGAAGTTCTCAATGTGCTCCGTAACTGAACTCTTTTGCTTGAGATTTATCAATTGGCTAAAGAAGGTATTGCTCCTTGTATCCTCATAGTGTGTTATCGTTTCTTCCGTGAAAATTGTCCAAGTGATGAGTGATTTGCGAGAACAAATCCATCGATACCATACAAATTGATTAGGTTCTAAATATAAAGAAGAAATTCTTACCTTTTGTGTATGTGGCACATTATGGAGATCAAAGAATTGCTCCATCTGAAGTATCCATGTGATTGGGTCCTTGCCATCAAAATTTCTCATATCAATCTTAGGAACGTGGTTGGTCTTTAAACCAAAGTTGGAGTTTATCCATTCTTGATTCACATTCCTTGTGTCCTCATCATGAATTTCATGGGATGCATTTTCACTTTCAAGTGTCTTCTCTGTTACGAAATTTTTTAATACTTCCATGATCTCCCCTTTTAAACCATCTATCTTAGTATCCAACTTAGCTTCCATTGAATCCATCTTAGTATCCAACTTAGCTTCCATTGAATCTGTCTTATTTTGTAGTTCATTTATGTCCCTACGCATTTATTCAGCTTCATCAAGAGTCCAAGTAGGATTTTCTGGAGGCATATTTGGTGTAGAAGTTCCCTTTTTGGGTGGCATGTTGGCCAAGTATCACTTTTGAACCTTGATTTTGAGGTGGTTCTGCTAAACAATATTTATTTTGTTGTATCTCCCAAGTTTCATCCCTTATGGGTATGAAACTTTCTTTTATGTATTTCCCTCATATTTCTTCTCTACAATGTCATAGGTCTGATCAAAATTGGATGTGCCAAGTGGAATTTACGGTAACTTCCCCACAACTTACCAATTTTTGGCCTTTCCAAGAGATCTCACTTGTATAGTGTGCCCCGCACAAAATAATTCATATAAAATTCTGAAACTCATACCAGAAATACTAAAGGCTGTCCACGATCCAATCAAACTAGTCCCACTCAATTTGGATGATATAGGAAGAAGTTATGATTGTTTTACCTGGAACACCTTCTTGAGACTAGTCAATAGGACTAGTCAGATACCCTATCTTGCACAGGGTGTGTATACAAATTTAAGATGACCCAGAAGATGAAATTTTTACCACAGATACTTTACTAATTTCTGTAAATAGACTCTGAAGCCCAGGATCTGAAACATTACAGAAACGTTTTTATAGCAAAAATTCTGCAATGACTCAGTTCAGGACGATTCCAAAACCCTATCTTCTACAGGCTGTATCTCCTAAAGTATAAGGCCTCAGGAGCTGAATTTTGAACCCAATGTGCCTGGATTCGTCTACTAAATATCCTCCAAGCCATTCCTTCTGAAACATTGTAAAAAAATAGTTATAGTGAAAATTACAAGGTGTCTCATATGTAGCAGCAAAATCCTAAGACCTTGAGCTCTGATACCATATGTTAAGAACCAAATATCAATATAGCATAGAAAATCCTAAGAAAAAGTACTCAACGCCTTGAAAAAGAGAGAATTTCAGATAATAAGCCTCTTTGAGGGGGAAACCTCCTTTTACCCCACTTAAATGTTCAAGTACAAGATGATTCAAAATGAAAATGTCTCCTTGGTACATATAGGAGACTAGGAGGTATAATTACAACTAATGGCCTAAAGCCGACATAAATAAAATAACATTACTAATCTAATATGCCCTAATTAAGGGGTAATGAGCCAATATTAGGGCTTAACAGAAACGTCGATCTTTCGTTCTAGAATGGGATCAACGGCTCATAGCCTCTCTTGATCCGACGACTTGTGTCTTTTTGAGATTTCACAGGTCAAGAGTTCTTACTCTTGCCCTCTGTATCTTTCGGTAACCAAAATTTTGGAATAGGCCTTTCATTCCCCTCTTCACATATGAGGGTTAAACCTCATGCAACTTCTGTTGGATCTGATGGCTATCGGTCCATGCACCTAGATCTTACGGCCCTGATCTCTTTCTCTTGTGCACTCTCCTCTTGCTTGCTTGGACATAGACTCAATGGTCTAGATCTTGTTCTCTTTAGCTGATCTAACAACAACTGTGCTCCCTCCTAAACTTGCACTTCTTCCTGAACTTGGAAGACTTCAAATGCTTCAAATTTCTCAGCCTTTGCTCCTGCTGTGAAGCCTATATCCTCGGCTCCCTCCTGCATTCTAAAGATGTTGTCCCTCCTGAGCTTTGTCGACTCTTAAACCTCAAAGGTTTCTCGACCTCTGCACTCCTTGTAGTCTCCCCACACTCAACTGTGCTATATGTCCTAAGCTTCGGGACTTTAGAATAAGTCCTCTCTCGCTCCCACTCCTACTGCCTGACGAGCCTTCAGACGACTGTCTATCTATCAACACTTTACTCAGGTGTTGGCCTGGTGCATTCCTTTCACAGGTATTTATCCTCCTTGAGTTTCAACTGCTCAGACCTCTAAGGTCTTTGTCCCTTACTCTCCTTGAAGGGATATGAGTGCCCTCCTGGCAACTTATGCTTAAGCACGCCTTGCTGAGCCTGCAGGGTGTTCAGTAACCCTGTGAAGGTCCTCCCGTGACACTTCTCTTTGCTCTGAACTCACAAGAGAGTTCTTTCTGTGCACTGGCTCAATGCCTACCTGGCAGAGCTTTTGCAGAATCCCTCAACAACTCTGTCTTCTCCTGTACCCTCCTTTGCACAGTCTTACCTCCAAGGTGTTCAACAACCTTGAGGCTTCTCCCTGAGTCAATGACTTATGCTGGTGCACCCTCCTGGCATGTCTTCGTTTGAGATTTCACAGAACTCAGAAGTGCACTCCTGCACTGGCTTTCAGAACCCTCAATGTTCTGTCATGCCCTCTTGCATGAAGCCTCAAAGAACCGAGACCTGAAATCAAAGAACTCCAACAGACAACTACCTCTGTCTGTAACCTATAAATGCACACTCACATACATCCACAACATAAAATAACACATGAAGACATTCATTCACATACACATAATAACATGCAGGAAAAATTGCTTCTATTTGTATTAATTCAAGAATGCCTCTTTACAATGTGTTTTGAGCTTGGACCACAATAGAGTCTCGGCTCCTCTTCCCCTTCTAAAACTAACTATTGGATACAAAGAGGATCTTTTTACAAAGAGGGGCTCCTCGAGCTCTTCCCTCCAAGCTACCTACTCTCATTAATTTACATTCAATTATATTGAATGGTTCTCTAGTCTGAATCGAATCTAGATCTCAGCCTTACAACCTATTTAAGGCAACCTTTACTAAATCCTGTGCATATGCATGGCTTTTTGGCTCTACCAGCCTTACAATCATTTAATACAATTTCAAATTTTGAAAATCGAGAAGGTTGCGCCTCTCTCTCCTATCGAATGTGTGCTTTGATGTGTTGGTTGGCTGGCGCGTAGCTGGCTTGGAGCGATGCTCCTATAGCAAAGATGAAAATACCAACAAGAAGGTTGAAAAAAGAGCTACACAGACAATTGATGAGAAGTGGACCAGGATACCAGAAAGAAGGAATGATTACAAAAGAGATGAATATCCAAGAAGACCTCTTACCTTCAGGAATCAAAGAAGCTTCAATCAGTATGAAGGAAAGTACAGAAGAATAGATCATGAACCTAGATGGACTACATCACAAAGAAGCCCACTTACTCCAAGGTATCAAAATTTCCTTCTTGGTCATTATTATACATGCAAAAATTTTGGACATAAGGCAATTAAATGCAGAATCAATGAAAGGAACACATATGCAAGAAACATTAATGGTGTAAATAGAAGATATGTAAATAATCATGGATTTGTCAACAAAAGTTATAATTCATTTTCCCCATTGATGGACAAAAATATTGCATGGTACAATTGTAATTATCTTGGTCACAAAGAACGAGATTGCAGATATATGAATGAAGATGTCCCTATGCCAACCACAGTATGGAGAAGGAAAGAGATTCCAAAAAATGAAGATTGTTGAATAGCATTGACCACTGAAGAATGTAAAGAAGAAGATGAACGGTACATAGACAATGGATGTTCTTCACACATCACCGGGGATCAAGGCAAATTCATCAGCTGGAAGAGAAAGGGTGGAAATGTTGCATTCGGAGATGACTCATCTGCAAAAATACTTGGAGAAGGTGTATTAGAACTTGGAAGAAAAAATGTAAAAGCAAAGAATGTCCTATTGGTTGAAGACTTGAATCATAATCTACTCAGTGTTAGTAAAATGTGTGATCAAGGATACACTCTTACATTTGACTCCTGAAAATGTAAAATCATAGAAAATAACTCAAGAAGATTGATTGCAACTACAACAAGAAGACCGAACAACATATGCATCCTAGACATGAAGAAGAGAGAGAAGATAGAAGCCAGAGAAAAGGATTCCAAGGAAGAAAAAGTCCCAAAGACAAAAAAAAAGGATGAAGTATTATTGAGTGCTACATGTTCAGGGGGAGTAGCCCCAAAGAAGAGAGTTACCTTTTGGCATTAAACTCAGGGAGAGAAGCCCTACCCTTTTTCATTTATATCAAAGGAGGAGATAAATTGGGATCATGATAATAGGGGGAGAATGAGTGTTTACATCAATGACAATGGGGGAGATTGTTGGAAGATTGGTTGTTGTCATTGATGTCAACCCTAGTCATGGGTTTTGGACCGCAAGATTGATGAAGGTATTTGGACATGAAGGAAAATGCACATGTAGATACAAGACCCGTGAATGGATAGTCTACATCATGTTGTTTCTGGTGGTATGTGTCACGTCACGTTGATCCTCATGGTTGAGGGTAAATGAATTTTTAAAGATGACAAAGTGAATTGAAGAAGGAAGTACATGTAGGCCGTGAAGATAATCAAATAAAATAATTACAAAATAAGAAAGTGTCAGGTCGGCCCTAATGTCAAAAGAAAGTGACATAAATGGTATAAATAAATATCATTATACATTCATTTTATACACAAGTCAAATTTCAGAGGAAATCAGAAGTAAAGAAGGCTGGATTTCAAGGGAGGATGAAGTCTTTTAGTGATGTGTTCTAAGGTATGTTATTTTCAAGTAATCTTACCATTTTTGCTATAAATATTTTTCTAGAACGATTCAGATAGTGAAATTGCTATGTTATTGAGAAGACATATCGAGGTAAATGTGGTAAAAATTGCAGCTCTTGATTTTCTATAATTATGGAGATACACTCTGTAGAAGATAGGGTTTGTGACCAGTCCTGAAGCTATTCAACAAACATGTGTTCCAGGTAAAACAGTCATAACTTATTCATCGAGAATCCAAATGATGTGGGACAAATTTCATTGGAAATATTATGGACTGTAGTTTCTTGTGTGCGCATTTCAGAATCTGATGTTAAATATTGAGTGTGGGGAATTATGTACAAGTTCGGTCTCCTGAATAAACCAGAATTGCACAAGGTCTACCATTCTCTCTATAACTTCTTTTTGGGGAGGATTCAAGGAGTGAAACTTGAAGACGTTTCAGAGAATAAATTGAATAATATTATCTACAGGATCAGATTATTTCAATAATTGAATAATTATAGAAATTGAAGAAGTCTCGGGAAGCATTATCAGGTTCTATGTGATGGTTGGTTGATGGTGATGATTTAATGTTAAGGTTTATTATCTCTCGTATATTCTTGGGTGGAAGGAATGGGCAAGGATGGAGAGTTAAACTCTCTATTCATATTGGAAGATTGTATCTTCCTCTTGGAGGTTTAGCCCTCCATTTACATTTGGAAGATGTAGCTACCTTTGGAAGTCATTACTTCCCTTGAACAATAACTATTGATTATTTATCATATATTGTGCATGGTGTATTGTGGTGTAACTCTTATACTATTGTTCATTTCTCATTGGATATAATTGAATGGTTTAAGTATAAGTTGAAAAGGGTTTTAAATTATACTTGATACTTATTCACCCCCTTTTCAGTATCAACATGGATTACAGATATATAAATGGGATATGTTGAACAATGTATGTATATTGGAATGTGTTTTCCACTTGAGTAACAACGTTGATTATGTGTGACTACGTTTACCTTGATTGACAACAAATTTATGCATTGATAATAGTGAACCTTTACTTTGAACACTAGGTTGTACCTATTTAGTGACCTATTTAAGGTAACCCACAACAAGGTTAGACCCTGCAAATTTTGGGTTAACGCCCGGCTTCTGGGCTAAGTTTTAATTATGAATTCATGAGGAATGGAATATGTAGGAATGAGAACATGCATGGCATTCTACCCGTGCTTAATCACTGCGTTGGGCTGAATTAGTGTTTCCTGAGCATTCCCTGAGAGAAGGATTGTAAGCTTGAGTTCACTAACTTCTCCATAGCGATTTTGCCCCCTTCATCTTGGCCAAGTTTGCATAATGTACCACAACGATTTTCCCTTTGTGTGCTTTGGTAAATTACACTGGCATTCCAATACCACGATTATCTTGCCTCCTGCACCATTTCAGATTCTCGGACTGGCACCATGCACAGTCATTTACGCTGGGCGATTTTTGCTTTTGGAATTGCTGTTGGGTATTGCGTGTACATTTGTAATGTGAATTTAATGGAAACTGGAGTTTGTTAGGTCATGGTAGTTAAATCCTTGATAAGGGATAGCCTGTTCCTCGCATTTAAGTGTAACAGTTTCCAACGTATTTTTTTGGCACTAATCGATTTTGACAGCGCCTCAATTGTTCAATCTGACGGCTGATTTTATGAATCATGACAGCAGCGTTTTTCAGTCTTGTAGCAACTTCATGCAAAAAATTTAATGGATGGAGTTACCCCATTAATGTACCTACAGTTGAATATTTAAAACCACCTTCTAATTTCTTCTTTTTCTTTTAAACTTACACAACGACTTTTTAACCAT
This sequence comes from Picea engelmannii, assembly GCA_009831015.1. NCBI lineage: Eukaryota > Viridiplantae > Streptophyta > Pinopsida > Pinales > Pinaceae > Picea > Picea engelmannii. Next base: position 381,820 of record ML790153.1, on the reverse strand, counting down.
TCTTTGATAATTTTATTCGTTATTTATTAACCATTATCTTTATTTGTTAAATTTAGTAGTTGACCTGTAGGTATGGCTATACAATATCTCTCTTAACCCTTCTCAATGATATTTTTATGGGTACATTGGTATGTTAAACTTTATCTATGTACTTAAAATTAATTGTTAAATAGTGGTATTAACCATTATCTGATATTAACCCTTATCAACAATTTTACCACTTTCCTTTTTGTAAAGTTTTTTTTTAATAGAGATGTACCTTAATAATTTTATTTAAGGTGTGTGATTGTAGTTGCACAAGGTTTTGGTGTCACTTGAAGGTCCTAGTCGTCTTGCTGATGTGTCGTTGGGTGTTAGGGTTAGTCGCCAGGTTCTTAAGTAGTACTTGATCTCCTAGCGCATCATTTTTTTTGCTAGTATTGAGGGTCCAGTTATGTTGTTGCGCCACCATTGTTGTTGCGCCTATCGCCTGACAATGGCATGGTTCCCGATGAAGGGATCATTGCGCGCCCTAATGGTTAGAAGTGAAGGATAAATTGGTTGCATTCTGTACTTCCCACTGTGGGTGTTGTTGATCGTAGCAAGTTCGTAATGGGTGCTTGGGTTGAACGCCTTCAGGCATTTTGTCGCGTGCCATTGAAGTTCTAGTTAACTAGTCATCGAGACCATTGTGTCGAGAGAGGATGTTTCCCCTTATCGTGTAGGCGTGGTCATGTTTGTATTGGGCGGACAATCATTATACTTGTTGTTTTACGCATGTTTTTCCCCGTTGCTCTTGTGCGAGTGTGTGGAGTCTTAGTTGTTTGTTTCCTGATCGACGCACATGTGTTCTTCATAAACTTATGTGGTTCAACTTGTCATCGTTTCCCTCTTGCCTAAAAAAAAAAAAATTATCTTCGCTTGTATTCGTAATGATTGGGGTTGTTACATATGGTATTAGAGCAAGTTCAACCCTATGACTGTAGATCACCAGGATTTCCACTGCAGTGAACCTTGAGTTTTAACCAAGCACTTATTAAAACTTTAAACATATCCAAGAAGTGACCTCGATCAGAGGACGCCACTTATAATGTTGCTTGGTGTTGTGGAAGGAGGTGCAAAGCCCCCAGAAGTGCCTGCACCCTCAGAGTCAAACCCCATGGGGGAGGAAACAAAAATCCCTTGGAATGGATTTGATTGTTATAAGGGATGTTGATCTTCTAACGAAGGTCCTTCTAGAGATGGTCAGAGGCCATGAATCACCTTTGTACTGAGATGAGGTCGGGGCACCCATACCCCTAAGGGTCCACAATGCACCTAGTCAGTACCATTAGTTTTCACTGTGAACTCGAGAAGGTCAAATTTTCCCGAGTTCTTTGGTGCCCCGGATAGTGCAACCGATGAGGCTTGGTTGAAGAATTAGTCGAGGTGCTTGAACTTCATGACTATACTTCCAACATGAAGGTCTGTAGGGTGATCTTTCAAATGAAGGTCCACGCTCTTCTATGGTGGAAGACGTTCCTGCCACTTTTAAAATTGGTCGTCGAAGACATGTCATAGGAACTGTTCGAGGAACGGTTCCATGAGTGGTATCTTCTGAGGAATTCGTCGAGCATCAACTCAATGAGTTAAAATGCCTTACAAAACGATAGTCATATGGTGCCTGAGTACGAGGCCCATTTTTGGATCTGCTTTGGTATGCTCCACACCCTTACCGAGAGTTTCATCTCTGGTGCAACGCTAAAAAGGATTAAGGTAAGGTAGTTGAACAGAATGAGTTTAGCTTTGTAGAGATGGCTTCTGGAGCCAAACAAAAGGTTGGAGGAAAGGTTATGGGTTGTACCCTCAACCTGGGAGAGTTTGTCACCAGGGCCAAACTGTACGTCACAATCTTAGGATCTTATGACATCGTGATTGGTATCGACTGGTTGGAATCGCATGAGGCGATACTCAACTATAAGACGAAACAATTGAGCTTGGTTGATGATGAGGGACAAATATGCGTGACTGTAGGATGGAACCATGGATTTTCCTTGAGGTTCATCTCTTCCTTACAACTACGGAAGAGCATGTGCAAGGGATGTAAGCTTTATGCGATCCTTGCATTAAAAGAGAAGGGAGTAGCAGAAGGTCTAGGAAACCTTTCGGTGGTGAGAGAGTTTGCAGACGTCTTTCCAGAGGATTTACTTGGGATGTCACTGGAGAGGGAATTGGAGTTTACTATAGACCTAAACCTGGGGACTGAATCGATAGCTAGATTACCTTATCAGATGTTGACCCCAGAGTAACTGGAGTTGAGAATGCAATTGAAAGAATTGTTGGACCTGGGACTGATACGTCCATGTGTGTCACTATGGGGTGTGCCTTTTATTTTCATACAAAAGAAGGATGGGTCGTGGAGACTCTGCACTGACTATCGTCATTGAACAAGGAAATGATCAAGAATTAGTATCTTTTGCCGAGGATTGATGATATGTTCGATCATATGAAGGGTGTGACGATGTTCTCAACGATCGATTTGTGATCAGGATATCACCAGCTATGGAATAAGAAGGATGACGTCCCTAAGACAACCTTTAAGACGAGGTTTGGGAATTATGAGTTTATTGTTTTACCATTTGGATTGACAAATGCCCCAAGGGTATTTATGAGTTTGATGAATGGGGTGTTCCGCAAGTACTTGGACAAGTTCATCCAAGTGTTTATTGGCGATATTTTGATTTACTCTCAGACAACAAAGGAGCATGACGAGCACTTGCGCTTGGTACTACAGTGCCTGCGAGAGCACAAATTATATGGGAAGTTGTCCAAATGCTCGTTTTATCAATCGAGGATTCACTACTTAGGGAATGTCATCTCAGGCAAAGGTATCGTCTTGGATCCAACAAAGGTCATGGCTATTATGGAATGGCCTGCACTAACAAATGTCCCGGAAGTGCGTAGTTTCAAGGGTTTAATAGGATATTATCAATGGTTCATCGAGGGATTTTCAAAGATAAAAAAATTCGATCACGGAATTGCAGAAGAAGAACAAGAAGTTGGTTTGGACCGAAAAATGCGCGGAATCATTTGGGAGGCTCAAAGAGCTCTTGACAGCAACACCGATACTAAAGGTCCCTAACATGGACACGGACTTCTTGGTATGCATTGATGCATCCAATGAAGGATTAGGCGGAGTCTTGATGCAAGACAGTCGAGTGATCACTTACATCTCAAGGAAACTAAAAAGGCATGAGGCAAACTATGTGATGCATGATTTGGAGTTGGTAGCCATTGTATATTCCTTGAAGGTTTGGAGACACTAACTTGTTGGAAAAAAATTTGAACTAAGGACGGACCACTTTGGACTATAGCACATCTTTACACAAAGTGACCTGAACACACGACAACAACGTTGGTCAAAGCTTCTTAGCAAGATGATTTTGAGATTTCTTACATAAAAGGAACTGTGAACTAAGTGGAAGATGCATTGATTCAGAAAACACACATCTTTTTGATGTTTCCTCTTTAGATGAATCTACGTGAAAAGATTCTAACTTTACAGTGTGGCGATGATTGGTACAAAGAGGTCGAGGATTTTATCGGACAAAACACCATGATGGTACCAACATTTGAAGGATTTACATTTGACGATGATGGATTATTGAGGTTTAAAAATCAGATTTACGTACCACCGAATGACGCATTGAGAAGCTTGATCCTAAATGAGGCTTATAGAGCAGTATACATGGTTCACCCAGGAGTCACGAAGATGAGGGTGGGCTTTAAACTCTTATTCTTCTGGAAGGGATGAAAGAAGACATAGTCAACTATGTGGCCCGATGTTTAGAATGTCAGCAGGTAAAGGCTGAAAATAGACATCCAACAGGATTACTACAACGACACGCTATTCCAGAATCGAAATGGGAGGTTATTTCGATGGATTTTATTGTTGGATTGCCACTGATGGCAAGGAGACAACTTGATTTTCGTAGGAGTCGACACTCTAATGAAGAATGCTCATTTTATTTTTGTGTGTATGACGTATCAGGAACCTGACATAGCTAGGGTTTTCATCAATGAGATTGTGAGGCTGCATGGCATGCCTAAGAGGATTATATCTTATCTGAGATCAATGTTTACTAGATGATTTAGACTAGTTTCCAAGACACCTTGGGAACCTAACTTAAATTTTGTACTGCGTATCACCCAGAGATTGACGAGAAGACTGAACAAACGAACCAGACCTTGGAGGACATGTTGCGCATGTACGTGATGGATCAACATAAGCATTGGGAAGAATTCTCACCACTGGTAGAATTCGCTTATAACAACAGTTACCAAAGCGCCATTAAGATGGCAAATTTCGAGTTTCCTTATGGGAGACCATTTCAGACGCCTTTGAGTTGGGATCAGCTTGAGGTTAGGGTCCTGGTGGGACCGGAAGTGATCCAAGAATTGGAAGATTAAAAGAAAACTATAAGAAAAAGGATCAAGGAAGCATAGGATCGCCAAAAGAGTTATGTCAATGTGTTTTGTGTCGACCGTAGTTGGGATGTGGCGATCAAGTATTTTTGTGGAGGAAACCACATAAGAGTTTGATCAAGTTCGGAAAAGGGTCTAAACTATATCTTAGGTTCGTGGGATCCTACAATATTGTGGAAGGGAGAGCCTCGTGGCCTAATGACTAACCTTGCTTGATTCTTGAGGCATATGCATGATGTCTTTCACATCTTTGTTTGAGACTTTATGATTAGTGATCCCACACATGTTTGACTTGAGCACCTTGCAGGTGTCGAATGAGGGTGCGGTCATGGATGAGATGATCCACATCATGGATCATCGCATTCGACATATATGAGATTGAACAGTAGATGAGGTCAAGGCCCAGGGGGAAAACTATAGTCCGCACCCGATGAACTCGGTGGATGCATAATATATGCGCCAACAGTTTCCATTTTTTTGGATAGATAGACTTATCATATTGTGATATACATTATTTTAGCACTTATATATTGTGGAACTTCGAGACAAAGTTTAGATTAACAGGGGGTGTATGTAACATCCCACTCTTATGCACACTGACAAAACTTATTCTTGGGGACACTTGTTTGCATGTGATCCAAATTATTATACCATTGACTATTGATTATTATTATGAGGCATTATGGATGTGATTATATGTTATTTTGTTGTATTGACTTAGACAGGTGCTATTGACTCGGTTCTCTTGAGTGTACAAGATTTGGACCTCGAGGATGTTGAGGCATCGATGAAACCCTTGGATTCTGGATCGAGTCAAGGAGGGGATTATTGGGGTTTGATTTTTGTATATACGACATATGTGCATATGATTAGATGATATGATTATGATATATTTATGACATGATTCGTTGATGATGCAGGCTGACAATAGCTTGTCGACTAGATTCACATGTGTAGTAGAGGAGTCACGCATGACTACCAAAAATGTTGAGGGAGAGGTGTGGACAACAACCCTTCCACAACCTACTAGCACTCTCGTCATGGCTCAAACTGTAGGTTAACGACTACCTAGTTCGAGAATACCTAGAATGTCATGAGGTCCAACTATGATAGTCACTCACAATGATTCTAAGGGGCACACAATAAGGCAAGGGCCTTATTCCTTAGAGGCACTTAGTCTCCCACAAGATCACCTGTCGGAGTATTGACTCCAAGGGTTTTTTATGTCTACCAAGTCAATCAAGAGGCAAGTGGAACCCTTGGAGCACATAGTGCAACCTGAAGGGCACGTCGCATAAGAAAAATGGAAAAAGACGAGTGGCACCCTTGGAGCACGTAGTGCGTCCTGAAGGGAACGTCGCGCAAGACAAACAAATTGAGGTGAGTGGCACCCTTGGAGCACGTAGTGTGTCCTGAAGGGCAAGACACATTGTTAATTAATAAATGGATGAACCTATATGGCCTTTGGATGAATAACGTGATAAAAAATATTTAAAACATTTTTCCTAATAAAATGTCGTCCAACCTCGAAAATTAAAATCCAGGTCTAGGTGAAACTTGTGGTAAAAGAAAAATATGTTTGTAAAAATAAAAATGATAATCATCATTAATCTTGTGTCGAGAAGGGGGTAAGTAATTCTTTTAATTTATAAAAATATTTGAGGGATAAAATTTTAAAATGGGGGAAATAATTGTTTTTTCACTTATGCTAATTAAAATTTATTAATTAAAAAGGGAAAAGGGAAAAAGTTAATTTTCTACACCTGCCAAATTGAGTTTTAGATAAAAAGGGAAGGAGGGAAATCTAAAATAATTAGGAAACTAGGAAAAAGAAGGAAACATAAAAAGAAAAGGGAAATACAAGGAGAAAGAAGAAAGTCTAACTTAGTAAGGTACCTATCATTTAAGAATTTTCTAAATTAAACTCAACTAGTAAATTAATAAGGGGGGGAAGTCATTAAAACTTGTAAGGGAATACGGGGACACCTAGGAGAGATTCTATGAATTATTTTAGGTGGGTGAGGGAAATAGGGGTAATTAATTAATTAATGAAATTAATTTATGGAGGAATGAAGGGGATGGGTGACACATGTACGGGGAGGATTTTTATGAATTAAATTATTAAACATTAAATTAAATGGGAAT
>ML790153.1:351432-365625 GCA_009831015.1 Picea engelmannii | reverse complement strand
ATATATATATATATATATATATATATATATAAAGTAATATAAAAAAATATATATCATAGATATAAACACAGAGATACAATAATACACAATTTCTATTAATGACCGAAATGTACAGACTATAAAATTACAGAGTGAAAGACTAGCTAGAATGGTAGAAACTTATCTTTGAGAAGGAATGTGAAGGCTATGTTCATTAACAAGAATATGATTATAAAGAGGCTCTAAAGACCTTTTTAACATAAATAAAAACCCTAACCCTAACCCCAGAAGATGAAAATCCAACAGTTTTGTGAACCCCGTTTTGGGTAGTTATGTGTATCGACTTCCTAGGGGCGTAACTTTGGAATACGATCTTTGGTTGGGGCACATGATAGATAATTGGACAGGTATCATCGAGGAGATTCATTTTTGTGGCTCAATCAGAGAATTTGTCTATCATTGAGGTTGTTGATCCCTAAAAACTGATAAAAAAAAGTAAATTGCCAGAAGACTATTTTGGGACAATTGGAATAAGTGGGTTGCCACCGATATCAACTTGGATCAAAATATAAGATAGAATAATAACCCAAATCAGTCACCATAAAACTGAACAAAATAAATATTCAAAACCCTTTAGGTAAATGTTGGACCTTGACTAGGTTTTGTGGAAACGTTGGTCATGTTTGACCATTTTTTGGCACTTCGAGAGGCTGGTCAAAGACAAAGCACCAGGCGAAGTGGAGACCATGGGATCTCACCCCTGTTTGTGGACTTTTTGGGTTTAGGGTTTATCTAAAAGGTATGGGATGTCGGCCCATGCATTTACCCATGTTTAGGCCCCATTTTTAATGTATAAATAGATATCTAGGCAATGTAAAAAAGAGAAAGAGATTAGTGGAGAGACGTAGTAGAATTAGCTTAGTGCAGAATTAGAGTCTTTGTGCATACTATATGTTAAAACTTACAAAGCTAAGTGCAAGTGATTGTAAGAATTATTTGTGCTATGACCTAAATCGGGGAAGGAGGATTTGGCGAGATGTGTGAAAATCTCTAGTCCTATGCGGAGTTGGCTTTGTAGCTTTGTGCATTGAGAAAAGATAATAAAGAAGATGAAGAGTTGGTGGACGTAGCCCCACGCTGGGGGTGAACCACTGATGTAGGAGCATTGTAAGAAGCTAGCCAAGGGAGGATGAAGGCGGAAGACAGCTGGAGGAGCACACCACACATTTTGCACATTTTGAAATCTTTTTGAAAAATTAATGAACAAATGTTATTGTAGTAGTTAAGGGAAGCGTACTTGCATGTTGTAAATATATCTTGAGTGATTTTCTCTCATCTGTCAATGTAAAAGGAATTTAATCCCAGTTAATGAAAGTAGGTATATTTGAATTCATAGATTAGACAGTTAGAGCGTAGGAGGGGAAACGGATATAGACACCCTCGCCTTTGTATCATGGTAATTGTTGTTGTATCATTAGAACAGAAGAAGAGAGTTTTCATAAACTGTTGAGCTATAGCAAAGAGCTGTAAAGAAGAACCCATGTACAAGAGCAATTGAGTTAATATATGGAGCTTTGACTCACTTTCATGGTGTTATGATTCTTATTGTTTACATATGCTTAGTGGTATGCTTACAGTTGTTTTATTCTCTCTGTTATGCACTTGTTATGATGCTATGTTGTGTTGAATGTATGAAGTCTGAGAGAGAAAGAGCATGAGTTTCAATTTTTTCTCATCCTGAGAGAGTTCCTACAAGGAGTGTAGTGAAACGTCCACAAGGTGTGCATTGACAAGGGTTCTGAGTTTTATCTTAGAAAGATCAAGAAGGATACCATTCTTCTCATTCCAGCAGAAGTGCAGGTGAAGCATAGAAAACCATGCAAGGTGTGCACAGGCTATTCGAGGCCTTAGAACTTATCAACTAAGGTTGAAAGGTTGAATGAATGTTGTTGTAGAAAGTGCATGGAGTTGAAAGATCAAATACCTAAGAGTATTTGAAATATTGTCGCAAGGAGTGTGTGCAGGAGTCCTTTTAGAGACTCAAGTTTACAAGTTAAAGCTCAAGAGGATCAGCACCTTTGAAGTGTTCAAAGGGAGATGAGGAAGCAAAATCATCATGTAGAAGGTTAAGTTTTGGGGGAAGAACATTTGCTCGTTTCACAGAGATTCTTGAGGAAGAAATCGAACGGTCAAAATTCTCCATGGAAAACTCGCGAAGTTGTGAGAACCGTAGGATCCAAAGGAGTTGCAGGGTGGATAAGGGTTGGATGAACCCATTACGTTGGTGTCAAGGATCAACGAAGATCGTCAATCATGGTCAGTTTGGGCCACTGGATCATTTTTGCGAACTCGGTGTTCATGAGTTTGGAGGTGGAAGACCAAACTCTTGGAGTCGCAAACTTTCGAGTTACGAGAAGCGGAGGAAGAGATCCAGACCATTGGATCCAAGCCGCAGGAGAATCATCATATATGAATCTTCGCAAGGTATCGCATATCGTGAGTTCGAAGGATAGACCAAATCCTTTGGTTGTGTGAATTCCCGAGTAGCGAGAAGTAGGGACAACTATTGGATCATAACCTCTTCACTATATCACGTATCGAGGTTTTGGAGGTTGGGAGGAATCAGTTTCGACTGCAAGAGTCATGAAGAGCTGAGGGCCAAGGTATCGAGCGAGCAGATGGTGCATCCATCAAGTGGGGACCATGTGGTTGACAGGTGGACACTTGTCGCCTGGGAAAGAGTCAACACCCTGTTGACTTCTCGTGCTTCGAGTTCTTGTAAGAAAGGAGCACAAAGGCTCATCAACTCAAGTCGTGAAGTTGTGAGTTCCAAGAAGCGCTGAAGGATTCAAACGTTCTCTGACTTTCACATCTCGAAGTTTCATAAAAGAAGGGCCCAAAGGTTCAACCTTCCAACTTGCGAGATGCGAGTGAGACTAGTGCTTAGCCCTAGCCGGTGGTTACGCGTGGAGAGTGCTAACAAGGAGGATCCATATCCCATCGTGTCTCAGGTATTGGCGTTGGGTGAAGAAAAAGTTGAGGGTCTTCAACCCACGAACACGCAAGTTGTGAAAGGAGCTCGTGCAGGGACCAGGTCATGGTCGTAGAGAAGTGTAAGGCTCATTATTGGTGTTAGTTGATCAAGGCAAGTTTTCACAAGGACCTGTGGATCAGATTTGTTAAAGGTTTCAGCAGGGAGCCAAAGAAGTTGCTTCGGCTTAAGGAGAATTTAGAATGATCCTGAGCATATCTTAGCCCGAGGGTTAGGGTCAGCACCAACCACGTATATATTGTGTTGTGGTTGCTTTGTGTGATTGATGTGATTTATGCTTAGTGTTTTCATATTTATGTATGTTAGATTCATATGATATAGTAGCTTAGTGCTTAGTAATGTGAATGAATGATAGATCTTCTCTATTTCTATGTTCTAAGTTCTTGGATGTGTTAGATCTTGTTGAATACTGCGTTGTTCTGTAATTAGGGTTTTACCTGTGATGTGAATAAGGGTTAAATGATAATGAATGTTAACTTTTAAGTGCCCTATTAAGTATTGTAATCACAGATCTGTGTCCTAACTAGGTTGTAGACACTTGATTACTACAACCCCCCCTACCTCAAGTGAGACTTCATCTGCTTCACAGGTGTTGCCAAAAGGGTCGGTAGTTAGGGTTTTGTTTATGCATTGTTGAAGCATTGAATCTTGGGTCTGCCCCTGTGCCAATAAACGGTTCCATTGTCGGGACCTGAAACTATGATTGTGGGAACTGAAGAAAAGAGAAAGCTCTATGCGTAGATCTATTGTTGTAGTGCGCAATACTCTACTTGCCTTGTGAAGCTCTGTGCTAAAAAAATAAATGTGATCTAAAAAAAAGAGGTAAGATCTTAAATCTGTGTGCTCTGATAAAGGTAAGATAAGTGGAAATGTTTGTTTCGAAAGAATGGATCTAGATATGCTTGATAGATTTGGTCGTAGTCTGAAAACTAGGGCATATCTCGAAGAAAGAAGATGTGATATGAATAGATTTGATAGAAATAATAAAAGATGTGTTGTTCCTATGCATATAAAGAATTTTTGGACTAACAAGTGGATGCAGGATCCTAGAAAGAATTTTTTTTGTAGGTCCATCACTGTGATCCCAGTGCGCAGTACAGGAAAGGTTGGGGATCATTTAAGAGAAAGAGAGGATTGACTCTTTGTTGTATTTGTAGAACATCGATACATCTTGATAAGGAATTCCATGGTAAAGGTCCTATTTGTATTGTTGTAAATCCATAGGCCATGAAGTTTTGGATAGCCCTAGAATGATTGCTAAAGTTGAAAAAATGAATATGAGACAAAAAAACCCTGAGGAAGGCCAAGAGACTATGAATATTCTAAAGAACCAGAAAGAATCATAGGCTATATTATTGCAGATGAAAGAAACACTGAATGATCACAAAGACATCAATTTATCAGATATTTTAAAAGAGAAAGAGCGCATAGAAACAAGAATAGGAGACTTCGACATAGACTGTGTATGGGATGCAGAAACACAGGTGAAAATTTTGACAAAAAGTACTTGGGAGATCTTAGGAAATCCCGCTATGGTTCCTTCACTGGGAGAAATATGATTGTTTAAAGGAAAGTTGATAAATCTATGTATAATACTTACCCATGTACCTATGATTTCTCATGGAGCATCGACAAAAGAATAACTCGAGGTCATTATTTTTGTTGAGAACATTGACCCCCTTGCACTTTTGTTACGAAGGACTTGGATTGAAAAAGACCAGACCTGAAAAAAAGAAAAAGAGGAAGCTCTAGAAAAAAAAAAAAATTAAGGGATTTCATGGCTAAAAGATAGTGCACTCAATAAAAGAAAAGGAGGACAATTTGAAGAAACTAAGGGCCAAAGACTTAGTTTTCGAAGTTGAAAGAACACAAGAAGACTTAGAGTACTTATCCATACAGGAGAGTAGAGAATATACTCCAAAAACAACAAGAGAAGAAGTATTACCCTCGAACCCTATGAAATATCCTTGAAAGTGTGAAGTTAATATGTCAAGAGCAGATAAGAACAAGAATGGAAAGAGGAATATAGATATGCAGATCACAGGAAAGAAAGATAGAAAACTCAGTAAGAAGAAAGCAAAGCTAGAAAAATTGCAAGAGGTTCTAGAAAGGACTTCACAGAAGGAAGGCTTGCAAAACTTGAACTTCACCGGAATAACAGAGTAGCTTATATTGGCACTTCGCCACGACAGAGAAATATGATCGTTGGAGGCGTCTCGAACATTAGCACGACGCTCCAGAATGGCCAGAAATGCATTTATTGCTGGAAAGATTGTCATTGCACCATTGGGACTACACCATAATGGATGGAAATGCATTGATTGAGGCTCTTGTACCCGTTGGAGGAGCCTATTACGATGTTGTCTATTTATTCCATCGCATGTCTCACCAAGAACAATTTTTCCAATTGTGACTATTTGAGCCCCTAGAGAGCTGACTATCATAACGTTGTGCTTATTGAGACCTCTCCATCCATTCTGCTACCTTGATTATTTGTTCACCGACCTAAGATATCATATCTCGAGCATGTATGTCGAGTGACTTTAGAAAAGTAGATAAATCCATTGAAGAGACCCTCATAGACCTCATGGCGGAGAAGGTCGTGCACATAGGAGCACAAGCATCATCGACAAGAGGAGTGAAAGCATCCCCATCGACTGTATGTCGATCTGGTCCCTCTCGAACTGCAACAAAGAAATATACCAAGCATCGTGATGACTTGGAAAATGTCAAGCTCATCCCATCATTCCTCCCTGACTACATCTCACCTCTGGCTAGCTTGGTGAGTTGTGACAGCGTCCCGAGGGACTTCGAATACACGGTGATCACCGCGTACCTCACAAAGGGGATACATGTTGATTAAGGTTGGTTTTCATTGATGTCAACCCTTGAAGAAAGCCCCATAGCGCAAAGGTTTGGGTAATGGACCCAATATTGTTTGATTTAAAGATGACTCATTATTGTCTTTTCATGGTTGATAAGAATTAAATATGGATGAACTCCAAAGTGGTCCACTTATGTTGAAATCCTTCACGGGAATATTCTTTGCGGAGTAAGAGAACCCGTGCCTAATTGTGGAATAATGAAATAAATGATAGTGAATTTGTTAGAGAAGCTATCATATATGGATTTTCTTGTCATGCCATTTCCGGTGGTATGTGGAACACCACATATCTCCTCACAGTTAGAGAGTTATGACCATGTGAAGTTGAAGAACCCAGGTTTCAGTAATGGACCCATGTTTGTTTTATGTATAACGGTATGATTTTTGATATATTTGAAGGTAATACTATTCTATATGGATATTACATGTCATTCCATTTCTGGTAGTATGTGGAATGTGACATATCTCCTCACGGTTTGAGAGTTATGGCCTTATGAAGTTGGAGGACCCTCATATGTTGGCTTGAAGCCCCAAAAGGTCAAAGTAGTCAAAGTGGTTTAAGAGATTTTAGAAGGTAAATAATAAAGTGAAGTTATGAGTGTAATATAATTAAAAGTGAATACAAAATAAATTATTTAAATAATAAATTTAGTGGAGAAATTAGAAGTGGTTTAACCCTAAAATAAGGAAAGTCGGCGAAGTGACCTAGAAGATGTTTTTAAGGAAGTTATTTGGAGAGTATAAATAAGAGGAAAGACTCTCTCATTTTAATCACACTTGAGCATATTCAATATCTATAGGTGTCTAAGGTAATCAGGGATATCTAATCCTAATTTCTGACGGAAGGTGAAGAAAAGAAGGCCGAAATGCAAGGAAGGATAAATTCTTTTGATGGTGTTTTCTAAGGTATGTTATTTACAGGTCATCTCACCATTTTCACTATAAATTTCTTTATATAATGATTCAGACCATTAAATTGATATGAAATTGAGAAAACATATCCAAGTATCTATGGTAAAAACTTCAACTTGTGGGTCATTATATTTTTGGATTTACACTCTGTGGAAAATAGGGTTTGTGGTTAGTCCTGAAACTAGTCAAAAACAGGTGTTTCGTGTAAAAACATCATAACTTATTCATAATAGATCCAAATTCAGTGAGACCACATGTTGTGGTTAGGATATAGCCTTTAGTATTCTATGTAACATTTTAAGATCAATTAAAAAAAAAAATCCATGTGGGGCATGCTCTACAAGGTCTCTCTCTAGAATAAGCCAGAATTCATCAAGGTATGCCATTTTTGCTATAACTCCTTTTCTAAGAGGTTCCAAGTAGTGAAACTTGGAGGAATTGCAAAAAACACACCAAAGAAAATTGTGTATTAGTTTCAAATATTTATACATTACAGGTACAAATTTATGATTACTTCAAGTTAGGGTTGTTGACTAATCCAAAACTAGGCATGTGAGACTAAAGAAAATTTTGATGAAAATGCTAGTCTCTCGTTGTTAAAGTTAAGGAAGGTTTGCAGGAATGTGATAATATACACCAGGTATATTATAGAGCTACAAATCAGATTTGGATGATGAAATTGATGAGGGATTTTGGTTGAGTTACATTTTGAGTACATGGTTGAGACAAGTAATTGATGAGTTGACACATACATGAGGTGTATAGTTGATGATATTGGTACATATTGACGAGTCATATTTGATGAGTAGTTGAAACATGATTGGTACATGGTTGGATGCAATTTTTATGGTACAAGTTGATTATAGATTGTTTGGTACAGGTTGGTGCATGGTTGATGCACTTGTTTATGGTATAGGTTGATTACAGGTTGAGGTACAGGTTGATGCATGGTTGATGCATGGTTCAGATTTATTGGTACAAGTTTACAATGGTATATCTCACAGTGATAGTGTGATAGTGGTTCCATCATTCTACTTCTACTTTAGGGAAGTTATACGGGGCAAGGAGAAGTGGTTGTAGCCACCTTTCGATTGTAGATGGAGAACATAGGGGGTTGTAGCCTCCTTCTGGTTGTAGCTAGAGAATTGGGGAGTTGGAGATTCCCTTAGGTTGTAGCCTGATAAACTAGGTAGTTGGAGCCTCCTTCTAGTTGCACCTAGAAAACAAAGGAATTTGGTGCTTCCAATTAATGTAATTCTTCAAGACATATAAGAAAAATATTTTTGTGGTTTTCTATAGCTTTTGATTTCCATGTAAAACACTGGTGTATTGTGTATGTGTATGATTTTTCATTTGCTCATTGCTTATTTACTCTGCATTTATTGGATGATAATGGAACATTGATATAACACTAGGATTATATGGTTAAAAAATATTAAATTTCTCTATTATTGATTCACCCCCCCCTCTCAGTAATCCAACAATTGGTATCAGAGAAGGTTCCTTCAGAAATCAGTTTAACCATTGAAAGGTAGATCATGGAGAGAAACAACTTTTACAAAAATGAAATACCACAGTTTGATGGACAAAAATATTCTTTTTGGAGCATAAGGATGAAGACATATATATAGGCACATGGATTTCAAGTTTGGCAATCAATTGTAGATGGATACATAGCGCCAACAGTTCCACCAACAAATGAAAAAGCTATGAAACTTGGTGAGAATAATTCCAAAGCCAAAAATGCACTTTTGAATGGTCTCAATGATACAGTATTCACCAAAGTTTCACATTGTAAATCCATTAAAGAGATTTGGGACAAGCTTCGAAATATTTATGAAGGGGATACAAAGGTCAAAGAAGAAAAGATTCAAACTTACATAGGTTAGTTCGAACAACTAAAAATGAAGGAAGATGAAAATATTGCATCCTACTTCTTATCAGGCGATGAAACAATGAATGCAATCATAGGATTTGGAGAAGAAATCGAAGAATCTGTAATTGTTCAAAAGGTACTAATATCTCTTCCTATGAGATTCAAACCTAAGATATCAGCACTAGAAGAAAGATCAGATCTAAGCTCAATAAGCATGGATGAACTGCATGGAATATTCACAACATATGAAATGAGAACTGAACAAGAAAATCCATATGTTAAAGAAGCAACCTTCAAAGCATCCAAAATATCAAAGAAATATGAAACAACAACAAGAAGAATATAGCAACAACAGTGATGTCTCGGGAAATGGTGAAGTGGCCAACTTCATTAAAAGAATGAACAAGGGAACCAATAGTAGGTATAGAGGTAATCTTCCTTTAATTTGTTTTAATTGTGATGGAATTGGTCACTTTGCTAACAAATGTCTTCATAAGAAAAAGAGAAATGATGAAGGTTACTCAAACGGAAAACACACATATAAAGGCAAAATAACTAAAAATAAAGTTTTCAAGAAAATCTTATGCACCAAAGAAGACAAATCATTATTAGATGAAGATGAAGTCAGTGACGGTGAGACAAGAAGAGTTATGTTCATGGCAGTAAAAGACTCTAACAAATAAGACTCTAAAGAAGAATATGAAGAACCTGATGAAGGATATGAATAATCCGAAGAAGAAATTGAAGAGGCAAAAGTTGACTATTGAGAAAAATTAATGTGTGCCATAGAAGTTATCATAAGACAAAAGAAGAAAAACAAGAAACTACAAGAAGAACTAGACAGGAAGAAGGACACTCAAGAACTAGAAAAAATGATCACAAAATTGAAGGTTCAAATAGAAGAAGATAAAAAAATTGAAGAAATACTCAAAGAACAACTAGAACAAAAGGACAAGATCATTGGAAACTTGGAAGCAAAGATTGTCACACTAAGAAAGGATATGAAAAAGAAAAATATGAAGAATAGCTCAAAAGTTCTGGATGACATTATCAGCGGTCAAAAATCTCATCTTTACAAGTCTGGACTTGGATACAATTAGATAGAAAATGGATCAAGCTCCAAAACAACATAGCAAGAAACAAATCCAAAAATCTATGCAGAAACAATCAAAGGGCATAGGAAGATATACAAGAAAGATTACAGGGACACTCCTCCACTGAGAATATTCAGGTTTTAGAATTAACAATAGATAGATAGGCCTCAAGAGGAAGAAGGATTCATAATATCACCTTCTTTTAGAATATCTTTAACTCCCAGGTATCAAACTATATTTTTTGGTGTATGTTATGCATGTAATAATTTTGGACATAAAGCTGTGAATTGTAGAGCTAACAATAAGAACAATAACAACTTTGAGAGTCATACAAAAAGGGGTTACTCAAGAAGATCTAGTGAAACACAAAGAAGTTACAACAGGCTTGAATCTTTGAGCACTGAATTGGAATGTTACAAATGTAACAATTTTGGACACATGGCCAAAAATTGAAAAATGACAGTCTCTCCTAAAAAACCTCAATAGAATAACAATAGTCACAGACAAGAGCCTCGGAAAATGACATGGATAAGAAAGCAAGATCAATATAGCAATGAAGAATGAACAATTTCTCTACAAGATAAGCAGAAGAAACATGGTTGGTATGTTGACAGTGGGTGTTCAAAACACATGATAGGTGATAGAGACAAATTTCTTACATTGTGAAAGGAAAGAAATGGATCAGTCTCCTTTGAAAATGATAATTTAGCCAAACTCATTGGAGAATGCACAGTCCAAATTGGGAACAAGAATAAAAAGGTACAAAATGTTCTACTGGTAGAAGATATGAAACATAATCTTCTAAGTGCGAGTCAAATGTGTGACCAAGGTCATAAAGTTACGTTCAATTCAAAAAAGTGTGAGATAAGAAGAGAAGGTTCAGAGAAATTGGTTAGTACAGCTACAAGAACTTCAAACAACATATATGTGTTAAGTGAAATTGTAAATGAAAAGTGTTGTCTAGGAAAGGAAGATGAAAGTTGGCTATGGCACAAAAGAATGGGTCACATGCATTTTGATAACCTTGTCAAAGTCAGCAATAGAAAAACAGTCAAGGAAATGCCCCAGATCACGAAACCAACCAACACTTATGCAATCATTGTCAACAAGGAAATCAAACAAAGACCAGGTTCAAATCAAAGGAATATTCAACAACAAGACCATTGGAAATTATGTGTACTGATCTAGTTGGAACAACTACAACCAAGGGCTTAAAAGGTGAGAGATAGTTTATGCTATTAGTTGATGATTATATAAGAATGAATGTAATTTTCTTTCTCAAGAACAAGTCAGAAGCTTTTGAAAACTTCAATATCTACAAGGAAATGGTTGAAAATGAAATGGATTCAA
The DNA here is from genome assembly GCA_009831015.1 of Picea engelmannii. NCBI lineage: Eukaryota > Viridiplantae > Streptophyta > Pinopsida > Pinales > Pinaceae > Picea > Picea engelmannii. The sequence goes on along the minus strand of ML790153.1, from coordinate 354,478 downwards.
GACTCAAATGCTTGAGATCTGATAATGGAAGAGAGTTCACTTCAAAGGAATTTATGGACTACTGCAACAGTCATGGAATAAAATGGCAATTCTCCATTGCTAAGACACCTCAACAGAATGGAGTTGTTGAAAGAAAGAACATGACAGTACTGGAAATGGGTCGAACAATGCTAATGGATTCCAAATTGATAGATATATTTTGGACACAAGTAGTGCATACAACAGTTCACATTCAAAATAGAGTAATGCTCAGAAACAACACTGATAAAACTCCCTACGAGCTATGGAAAGGAAGACCAACAAATTTGAAGCACTTCAGAGTTTTTGGAAGAAAGTGCTACATCAAAATAGAAGATGGAAGAATGGGAAAGTTTGAATCTCATGTGGACAAAGGAGTACTTGTTGGTTACTCAAGTACAAGGAAAGCATACAAGTGTCACAATCTAATTTTGAACAAAGTTGTGGAAAGCATCAACATAATAATTGATGAAACAGGCAGACCAAAATCAAAGGAAGAAGAAAACAAATCAATGGAACAACTTTTTGAAGAAGAAGAAGCAGAAGATGAAGTAAAAGATGAAGATGAAGAGAATTTGATGGAAACAAAAGAGAAAGTTCAACATGTATCTCCAAAGACACCTAGAAAACGAGTACATAATAGGATGAAATCATGAAGATGGGTTACACTTTTGCTTGTTTTATGAGAAAAAAAATTGTATTTTCACAAGTTCTTCAACTTCCGGCATATAAAAGTATTTTTTTTATTTAGAATTTCACTTTACAGTAAAAACAAAACTTGTGAAGAATTGTGTTAGCTTTCTAATGACTATTTTTCAATTTTTTTTAATCATGATTTGGTATGTCAATTTGATAATTGTTTAACAATATGTTCCTTAAACATGAGTACTTATTTCTACAACAATGTATCTATTATTAAACTTACTTTTTTAAGAAACGAAATATACTGCAACAATATACAGAGACTCTATTGTATTATGACTATAATAAATGGATGAATATTATAATTTCAAGAATTTTTTCAAGTTGACCAAGCTGAAAACATTGCAGATTTTAAACACATGTTTTTCTACACCTTGTATCTATATTAATTTTTACTTAAAACTAAAATTTAAATATACCTTTTTGAAAAGAACAGTTTAAGGATTATGAATATTTTTTTTCATCTTTTTTCACTGTATATTTTTAGAGATACCGATATTTCATTTCAACGAATCATAATATCTGTTGAAAGTATCATGTATTGTTTTTTTTTTAATTAAATAAAATTAGATAAAAATAAATAAAATGAAAACAAATTATAAGAATTGAAAGTAGATTCAATTTTGGAAATGCTAGTGTCACTTTCGAAACCAAATTCTCAGTATTTGCAGGAGTCCACAACCTCCGAAGTTCAGTTAAGCTTGGGGAAATTCTTTGGTTTTAGTTTTTAGTCCCAAGTTCCTTTTTTCGGCTGAAATACTCTTTTGGCCAAAAAACTAATATTTCGGCCGAAAGACAAAAATCTAACGAAAACCGTCAAAACTTAATGGTTTCCAAGGTTTTCGACCGAAAACCCATTCTTTTGGCTGAAATACTGTCGAGCGAATTCCGTCAGTCGGAAAAAATGAAAAGACACGTTGTATCATTTCATTTCGCACCAAAATGCATAAATAGGCTTTCGACCGAACACATTTAACACAATTCATGCGATGGAAAAATAGATATAGGCTCGGGGATAGGGATTTCAAAGCATTTCTATTACTGATTGCAACCGTATTCTTTTCTTTCTTTATTTCTTCCCTCTATTCCATAGGCTTAATCGGAGGATCGATATCGATACATGGTGGTTTTCTAGAGCACTTAAATAAAATTTCAATTCAGATTTTTGGTTTTTGTTGAATAAGGTAATTGATGTTTTCTCAAGTTTTTATTGAAAGATAAATGTTGAGCATTTTTTCAAGGTGAAGTATTTGTTGAACATATATTTTACAGATAACTATAAAATTCATGGGAAACAAAATTTTCCTCAAGATAAAATATGATCGCACTCGAGATGATACTCGCCAAATCGAACAAAGGAAAGAGATTTATCGGAGAAAGAAACAAGAACGTGCAAATATTCAAGAAACAAATGATGATAATGTCAATAGAGATTTTTGATGAGAAGAATTTCAACCAGGTATGCATGCACATATGATGATCGAGAACATGACACACATTGGGACTGTATTCAAAAAGTACAGAATTCAATGTATAGAATTCAAATTTTTTAAATATTGTAAATTTAATATAATTGATTGTAATTACAAATTGATGTTTTTCAACATTTACATAAATAGATTTGTCTCATAATGTTGAAGAAGACGTTGAAACCGAAATTGAAGAAGAAGACGAATCACTTATAGGTATGTACACAAATTTATATAATACAAGATGAACACTCAAATATATATAATTTAGTGAATTTATGTTCCTGTTATGTATTTTAATATAAACTTTAAATTGAAATATGCAGGAGAATCTATCAACATTGATGATGAAATATTAGAAAATATTGATACTGACAAATTTGGGAAGAAAAAAGCTAAGCATTATATAAGATATCGAACTAAGAATATGTATAATAATTTTTTCAAAGATGAATCAGTGACAGTACAAGCTCAACTTTTACTTTGTCTAATGAAGTCAAGAAAGTTAAAAGAAGCTACATCATTATTGGGTATTCAAAAGTCGACAAAGGATACAAACGTGAAACATAATGTCTTTAACAATATAACTAGTGTATTAAAAGACTTTGGAAAATCTCGAAAAGAAGATGACCGTGTTGCATGTAGAGCGATACAAACAACAGTTGTTTCATCTAGCAATATAAAAGATTGTTTGACACGTCACATGGAAAAAATGATGGGAACGTCAAGAAAAACTTTGCACAAACATAGAAAATTTCATTTCCAAATAGATGTAAATGATGAATTGGCTTGTTGGATAGTGATTTCTAGACAACCCTACAAAGATAGACTTGCAGAAAATGTTAAAGAATTGGCCC
>ML790153.1:336755-351382 GCA_009831015.1 Picea engelmannii | reverse complement strand
GAAATCAATATGAAGAACATCCAAAACATATATTTCCAATGACACAAATAGAGTTGTTTAATAAGTTCAAAGAAGAACACAAAGAAGTTAAAATTTCCATCAATACATTTGTGCAACAAAAACCATGGTTTGTTAGACCCATCCATGTCTGTGACATGTGTTGTTGTCATTATCATGTGGATTTTGTAACATCCCACTCTGGTGCACTGATCGAACTTATTCTTTGAGGACACTTTCTCGCAAGTGATCCGGATTACTATGCTATTTAAACTTTTGATTTTGATTATGAGGCGTTATGGGTTGATGATATGTTGTTTTACCACATTGACATAGACATGTTCTATTGACTCGGTTTCCTGAGTGTGCAGGATTTTGAACCTCAAGGATGCAAAGGGAAAAAGGGTTAGTTTCCACACCTGTCTTTTTATGCTCTAACTAAAAAGGGGAAAGAGGGAAAATCTAAAAATTTAGGAAACTAGGAAAAGAGGTAACCATAAAAAGGGAAAAAGGGGAACATAAGGGAAAAAGAGGAAAGTCAAACTTAGAAAAATTATCTACTGTTTAAGAGATTTCTAATTTAAACTAAACTAGCAATTTAATAATAGGGAAATCCATTAAAACCTGTAAGAGAATTTGGGGACACCTAGGAGTGATTCTAGGAGTAACTCTACGTGGGTGTAGGAAATAAAAATAATTAATTAGTTAAAGAAATTAAATTATAGAGGAATGTAGGGAATGGGGGACACTTGTATGGAGAGGAATTTTTAGGAATTTATTTTAGAAACTTTAATTAAATGAGATTTTAGGAAAGAAAGAGAGTTTGAAACTCTATATAATGAAGGAAGGAGATGGATGAAGGGGCTCTTTTGTTTGGGTAATGTTACACTGCAGAAATATCCACTTGACTAACTTAAATCGTGGGAGTTGGGATAACCATCTTGGTAAGGAGTGGTAGCTCGGTCTTGCAAGGCGAGCTAGGAGCTAATCGAAATTTTTGGATAGTGAGTGTGTGGCCCCTTTGCGGCTCAGGGGACTAAGGGGGAAAACAAGTACCCCTAGCATTTGTTGGGAGGTACCAGTGAAGTCTTGACGGTCGACGAGCACGAGTTTCACGGACGAGCGCGAGTTTCACGGAGCATGCAAGATGTCATTAGAAGCAGGCGATCAGGAAATGGTACGCTCTCTTCATTTTTGTATGGTAGAATGTATTAGGACTTGTGCTTGGATCTGCTTATTTAATGGAGAAGTAAACTGATGTTTTTTTTTTAAATTGATGACTGAACTTTCCTTAGCCTAGCTCGATGGTTGTTGACTCCCATGGCCTTTATTTTCCCACATGTCCTAACCACCTTGTTGTGTTGATTGTGACCTTCGTGGTTGTTTAGCCTTCATCCTTAGCTCACCAGTCCTCACCTGAGAAATCGGTCAGGAGCCTCATCTACGGTCATCGCCTTAGCATTAAAAGACCTATGGATCTCAACGCCCTACTTTTATGTGCGAGGATGATCAATGAAGGAAGAACCTGTTAGCCATCTACCCTTGATGTTTGTCCCTGGCTAATTATTGATTCCGCCATGTAGCAACGACCTCTGTGTGTGGATTATCTTGTGTCTTGGTTGGTTTTCTCTATGCCTTGACTAATAGAAACCCCGAAAATCATTCCATGACCTTTCCCATCAGATCCTTGCATTCTCTTATTGTTGTCTGCACTGTATTGGGATTATAGCATTGGAAGCACAAATTGATTTCCGGTCTGCAAATTTTTGGGTATTCTGGCAATGAAAAAAAAAAAACGAATTGATTTCATGTATGCATTTTTATAATGGTATCCTAGAAATGGAAAAGCGTTCTTATTTGTTATTCATGTCTACATTGTATTGGTACTTTGGTAATGGGAAGAACGTTTGATTTCCTATCTGCATTTTATATTGGTGTCTGGGAGATGAAAAATGATTTTGTATTCCTGTCTGCATTGTATTAGTACTCTAACAATGGGAAGAACATTTGATTTCCTATATGCATTTTATATTGGTGTCCGGGAGATGAATTTTTTTTTTTTGTATTCCTATCTGCATGGTTTTGGTACTCTGGCAATGGGAAGAACATTTGATTTCCTATTTGCATTTTATATTGGTGTCCAAAAGATGAAAAACATTTTTTTGTATTCCTGTCTGCATTGTATTGGTACTCTGGCAATGGGAAGAACATTTGATTTCCTATCTGCATTTTATATTGGTGTCCGGGAGATGAAAAACATTTTTTTGTATTCCTGTCTACGTGGCATCGGTATCCTGGCAACGGAAAATGAATTCATTTCCATGTTTGCATTTTTTCAATGTTTTTCCCCTTTAAATGATGATGGCAACATGGAGTTCCTTCTGGTGCATTTTGGGCACATCATTCTTCATATTTAAAATATGGATAGCCATGAATGTCCTTCTGGTGTGTCCTTGTACATGTTTTTCCCTTTTAAATTCAGACTGTGATTGTTGTTTAAATGCTCACGAATTTTCCATTCAAAACGTGACTGAGTTTGATGTCTAATTGCCCACGATTATTTCCTTTAAAATGTGAAGAGATTTCTATTAAAATTACCCACATTTTTTCTTTTAAAGATTGACTTAGATTGTTTTTTAAATACCCACAATTTTGCCTTTAGAATGTTGCCAGAGCTTTCTGTAATTACCCACTATTTTTCCTTTAGAATGTTGCCAGAGCTTGTTGTAATTACCCATGATTTTTGCCTTTAGAATGTTGACTGAACTTGCTAGAATGACCACAAATTTACCAGAACAATTGTTGTAGTTAATTGGCTTGTTAATTGCAATGTTAAATACTATATTAATTGCCTTACTAAATGCCAGAAAAATTGCTACAACACTGTGAATGGTCAGCATATTCCTACTTATTGATTAAATGCCACAGCAAGTTAAATGGTTAACAGTTATGTAAATTGCCTTGTTTTTGCGCTATTAATCGTTATGTTAACCATCATATAAATTGCCTCGCTACTATTATACTAATTGTTATGTTAATTAACATGATAATCACCTTGTTAGTGCTATAATACTTGTTATGAAAATAGTCATGCAAACTACCCTGTTATTGCTTGATTAATTTATTATGTTAATCATTATGTTAAATGCCTTGTTAACTGCTGTAATAAATTTTTATGTAACAGATATGTAATTACCTTGTTGATTTGCTACAACAATGTTATTAGCTAGCAGTTTCCTCCTCAATGATAGTAAACAGCTATTGTGGTTAGTTTAGTCATTATATCTAGACTAATTTTGAGGTTTAACTGTTCATAAGTGCTATAGGTAGCATTCCACTTTGACTAATTGGTAATCTAGACTCTCTAAATTTGAGTCGTAATTCATGTTAAGTTCGGTGGGTAACTCATTGACTAATGGAATTTAGACTGGTTAATTGATCTATAATTAACTCCAATTTAAGTCATAGATAACCGCATTTTATCCTTGATGAATGGTTGTTGTTTAATATTAATTAATGTTTTTAGATGGTTTTGTAAACGTCCAATGTGATTGGTTTTTCTAACTGTAAGGGTTCTAGTTACTTGTGTAATTAATTTCAGGTCCGTTGGGTTGTTAGGATGATTGTCCTTAGCTTAGTAGTCTTGGTCTACTTGTGTCAGGCGGGATGAAGACACCTCCTTGTTCCTCAGAACAGTCACCAACCTTGAGACCTTAAATGGTCAAAATCGATGGGAACCTGGGCTTGAGAATTGCTTATGTGTCCTGGAGGTCCTAACCATTGCAGGGTAGGATGGCCGGGTAGTCATTCTTATTCTGCATCGGTAGAATGTCGTACATTGTTTACGGGGGCTTGATGTGCTTTTATGTTAGGTCGTTATGTTTTTTGTGACGTGATTTGCATGCATTGTGTTCATCATCATGTTGCGATGTTGAGTATAATGTCATTATTACCTTCCTACATACACACACACACAAAAACAATTTCACTTGTTATGTGACGCTTATTATCGTAACAAAATGGGAGGTTCATTAAATATGGTATCAGAGCGGGTTTGACCCGTGACTTGGGATCGCTACGGATTTCATTGATAATATTTGATTATAATGTTACTAATTGAGTTGAATTGTATTCATACAGGTAATCATGGTTAGAGGACGCCACAGAGGCAGACGATGGGGTGCTATGGGAGGAGGCTCAATGCTTCTAGTAGCATCCGTGCCTGAGGGATCTAACCTCCAGGGAGATGAGTAGGATGTTGGATAGGAGAAGATAGCAGTTGGTGATGTGGTCAGAATGATGAGGTCTTTTCAATGCATGTCTGAGGCACTAATCATCCATTTGGATAGAGATGAGGCCAAGGCGCCGGCACCCCCTGAGGTTCCACTACGCACTCTGGTTGGTACTGGTAGCATTCACCGTGAACTCTAGAAGGTCAAATTTCCTAAGTTCTTTGGTGCCCCGAACGACGTAGCCGTCGAGGCATGGTTGGAGAACATGGCGATGTGCTTTGCACTTCATGATTATACCTCCAACATGAAGGTATGCATGGCGATCTTCTAACTGAAAGGAAGCGCTCTTCTATGGTGGAAGACGCTCCTACCACAGTTGAACGTGGCCGTCGAAGACGTGTCATGGGAACTATTTGAGGAACGGTTCCGAGAGAGGTACCTTTCAGAGGAATTCATTGAGCATCAACTCAATGAGTTCAATGCCTTACAAAAGGGCGATCATATGGTGCATGAGTACGAGGCCCGTTTTATGGAATTTCTATGATATGCTCTGCACCTTAACACTGAAAAACTTAAGGTCAACAGGTTTGTGTTCAGCCTTAATGATAACATATGTGAAAAGGTCAGGATTTTGATGCCTCAAACCTTGCATGATGTCATCCAAAAGGTCCTCATAGCAGAGGAGGATCTTATCAGCACGGGTCAGAACAGGACTCTAGTGAGACCGATAGTGAAGGTGTCTTCTAGAGCACAACAGCATCGGAGACCAGCTAGACATACGTCAGGATATCATGGCTTCTAGAGGGGATCCGCTTTAACTACACCTCGGTGACCAACGCCTCAACAATGGACACCTTATTGGGGACCATAGCATCAAAAATAGCGTCGACCGCAGTAGCAGCAGTCAAGGCATGTTCAGCAGAACAAACCAAGATTCCAGGCCTGAGGGCCATCACCTTCTACTTGGGGTACCAGGACTACTGGGTCAAAGAAAGGGTGTTGGACGTGTGGGGAGCCACACTACCAGCATGACTGCTCGGTGGAGAGGACTAGAGCATCCAGATCAGTCAGACCCACTACCATGGGAGATATGGGCAAGGCCCATTGGATTCATGCAGCGATGAATAACTGCCAGGAAGAGAATCAATGGACTGTGCTCGAGACGACATGTACTATCACTGACCAAACCCTTAGTATTTTGATATATCTTGATGCTACCGAGAGTTTCATTTTCGGTGCAGCACTAACAATGATTAAGGTAAAGGCAGTCAAACAGGATGAGTTTAGCTTCGTAGAGATGGCCTTAAGAGATAAACAAAAGGTTGGAGGAAAGGTTACAGGCTGTATCCTTAACCTGGGAGAGTTTGTCAGAAGGGACAACTTGTAAGTCATGATCTTAGGATCTTATGATGTCGTAATTGGTATAGACTGGTTGGAATCACATGAGGCGATACTCAACTATAAGACTAAATGGTTGAGCTTGGTTAATGACGAGGTTTAGAGACATGTGATTGTAGGAAGGAACCAAGGAGTTTCCCTAAGGTTCATCTCTTCCTTACAACTATGGAAGAGCATGCACAAGGGGTGAAAGCTTTATGCGATCCTTGCATTAAAAAAGAAGGGATTAGCATAAGGTTTAGAACACCTGCCAGTGGTGAGAGAGTTTGCAGATGTATTTTTAGAGGAGTTACCTGGGATGTCACTAGAGAGGGAATTGGATTTTACTATACACCTAAAACCAGGAACATAACCAATAGCTATAATGCCTTATTAGATGTCAACCCAGGAATTATAGGACTTGAGAATGCAATTGAAGGAGTTGTTGGACCTAGGACTGATACGTCCTAGTGTTTCACCATGGGGTGCACTTGTTATTTTCATACGAAAGAAGGATGGGTCATGGAGGCTCTACATTGACTACCGTTAATTGAACAAGGCCACGATCAAGAATCAATATCCGTTGTTGAGGATTGATGATATGTTCAATCAAATAAAGGGCGTGATGGTGTTCTCAAAGATCAATTTGCGATCAGGGTATCACCAGTTACAGATTAAGGAAGATAACACCCCTAAGACCGCCTTTAAGATGAGGTTTGGACATTACAAGTTTACTGTTTTACTATTTGGACTGACAAACACCCCAGGGGTTGTTTATGAGTTTGATGAATGGGGTGTTCCATGAGTACTTGTACAAGTTCGTCCAAGTATTCATTGACGATATTTTGATTTACTCTCGAATGACGGAGGAGCATGACAAGCACTTGCGCTTGGTACTACAGTGTCTGTGAGAGCACAAATTGTATGGGAAGTTATCCAAATTCTCATTTTATCAATCGAAGATCCACTACTTAGGGCACGTCATCTCCGGTGAAGGTATCGCTATGGATCCAAAAAAGTTCAAGGCCATTATGGAATGGTCTATGCCAACGAATGTCCCAGAAGTGCGTAGCTTCATGGGTTTAGCAAGATACTATCGATGGTTCATTGAGGGGTTTTCGAAGATAGCAAATCCGATCACAGAATTGCAGAAGAAAAACCAGAAGTTTGTTTCGATCGAGAAATGCACGGAAGAATTTTGGAGGCTCAAGGAGTTGTTGACAACAACACATATACTAAAGGTACCGGACATGGATGCAGACTTCTTGGTATGCACTGACGCATCCAAGGAAGGCTGAGGCGGAGTCTTGATGCAAGACGGACGAGTAATCACTTACATTTTGAGGAAACTAAGAAGGCATGAGGAGAACTACGAGATGCACTATTTGGAGTTGTTAGCCATTGTATATGCCTTGAAGGTTTGGAGACACTACCTTGTTGGATGAAAATTTGAACTAAAGACTGACCACTATGGACTACAACACATCTTTACGCAAAGCGACCTAAATACATAACAATGGCATTGGTCGGAATTGCTTAGTGAGTATGACTTCAAGATTACTCACATAAAAGGAATAGTGAACCGAGTGGTAGACACATTGAGTCAGAGACTATGCATCTTTTTGGTGCTGCCTCTTCAAACAAATCTATGTGAAAATATTCTAACCTTACAGTGTGACGATGACTAATAAAAAGAGGTCGAGGGTTTTATCAGACAAAACACAATTATGGTACCACAATTTGAAGGATTTTCATTTGATAGCAATGGTTTATTGAGGTTTAAAAATCGGATCTATGTACCGCTGAATGACGAGTTGAGGATGTTGATCCTAAGGGAGGCTCATAGAGAAGTTTGCTCACCCGAGAGTCACGAATATGAGAGAAGACTTTAAACCCTTATTCTTCTAGAAGGGAATGAAGGTAAACATAGTCAACTATGTGGCTAGATGTCTAGAATGTCAGCAGGTAAAGGCTGAACATAGACACCCAGCAGGATTATTACAACTAGACACTATTTTGTAATCGAAATGGGAGGTTATTTCGATTGATTTTATTATTGGATTGCCACTAATGACAAGGAGACATGACTCGATTTTCATAGTAGTAGACACTCTGATGAAGAGTGCTCACTTTATCCCTATGCATACAACGTATCAAGCACCTGACATAGCTAGAGTTTTCATCAGTGATATTGTGAGGTTGCATGGTGTGCCTAAGAGGATTATATCTGATTGAGGATCGATGTTTACTGGATGATTTTGGACAAGTTTCCAAGAGGCCTTGGGAACCCAACTTAACTTTAGTACTATGTATCACCTGGAGACTGACAGGCAAACTGAATGAATGAACAGAACCTTGGAGGACATGTTGCACATGTATGTGATGGACCAACAAAAGCCTTGGGAAGAATTCTTGCCACTAGTGGAGTTTTCTTACAACAACAGTTACGAGAGCACCATTAAGATGGTTCCTTTCGAGTTTCTTTATGGGAGACCATGTCGGATTCCTTTGAGTTGGGATCGGCTTGAGGATAGGGTCCTGGTGGGACCAGAAGTGATCCAAGAAATGGAAGAGAAAATGAAAACAATAAGACAAAGGATTAAAGAAGCGCAGGATCGACAAAAGAGTTATGCCGATGCGCACTGTGTCGACCGTAGTTACGAGGTCAGCGATCGAGTCTTCTTGCAGGTTAAACCACATAAAAGTTCGATCAAGTTTGGAAAAGGAGATAAACTCTCTCCTAGGTTCATGGGACCTTTCGAGATTGTGGAGATAAAGGGGACCATGGGCTGTCGACTAGCCTTGCCTGATTCTTTGAGGCACATGCATGATGTTTTTCATGTATCTGTTTTGAGACATTATATTAGTGATCCTACACATGTTATTGACATGAGTTCCTTGCAGGTGACGGATGAGGGGGCACTCACCGTTGATCCAATCTGCATCTTGGATCATCATGTTCGAAAGCTACAGCCTCAAACAATAGAGCAGGTCAAGGTCTAGTGGGACAATTATAGTCCGCACTCGACGACCTGGGAGGACGCATATGATATGCACCAGCAGTTTCCATTTTTGTTTGATAGATACACATATGATACTGTGATACACTTTATTTTGACATTTATACTATGAAACTTTGGGATGAACTTTAGACCAAGAGGGGGTGTATGTAACATCCCTCTCTAGTGCACTGAGCGAACTTATTCTTTGAGGACACTGGCTCACAAGTGATCCGGATTACTATGCTATTAAAACTTTTGATTTTGATTAGGAGGCGTTATGGGTTGATGACATGTTGTTTTACTGCATTGACACAGACAGGTGCTATTGACTCGGTTTACTAAGTGTGCAGGATTTTGGACCTCAAGGATGCAGAAGCATCAATGGAACCCCTTGGACTCCAGATCGAGTAAGGGAGTGTACCATTTGGGTTTGATTGTTTTACTATGATATTAGTGCATCTGATTAGATGATATGATATGAATATGTTCTGACATGATTTGTTGATGATGCAGGCTGACGATAGCTTGCCAACCAAACTCACATTTGGAGTAAAGGGGTCACGCACGACTACCAGAGATGTTGAGGGAGAGGTGTGGACAATAGCCCTGCCATAGCCTACTAGCACTTCCGTCGTGGCTCGAACTGTAGGTTAACATTTACCTAGGTCTAGAGTATCCACGATCCTGTGAAGGCAGACTATGACAGTCGCTCACAATGATTCTAAAGGGCGCACAATAAGGTGGGGGCCTTATTCCTTATAGGCCCTTAGTCTCCCACAAGTTCACTTGGCAGAGTATTGACTCTAGGGGTTATTGATGTCTACCAAGTCATTCAAGAGGTGAGTGGCACTCTTGGAGCACGCGGTGTATCCTGAAGGGCACGTCGCACAAGGGAACATATGAGGCGAGTGGCACCCTTGGAGCACCTAGTGTGTCCTAAAGGGCACGTCGCGTTGTTTTTGATAAAATGAATGAACCTAGATGGCCTTAGGATGAACATTGTGTTAAGAATTTAAAAATAATAATAATAATAATAACAACATAAATAATAATTATACTCTTCATTAAATCTCGTAACACGAAGGGAATAAGAAATTTAATTTATTCATTAAAAAAAAAAAATTGTTGGAATAAAATTTAAAAGAAAAAGGGGAATTAATGGTTTTATTATTTTGATAATTTAAAATACTATTTAAATGAGAAAAGGGACAAAGGGTTAATTTCCACACCTGCCTTTTTGAGTTCTAATTAAAAAGGGGAAAGAGGGAAAATCTAAAAATTTAGGAAACTAGGAAAAGAGGTACACATAAAAAGGGAAAAAGGGGAACATAAGGGAAAAAGCAGAAAGTCAACCTTAGAAAAAGTATCTACCATTTAAGAGCTTTCTAATTTAAATTGAACTAGCAATTTAATAATAGGGAAAGCCATTAAAACCTATAAGAGAATTTGGGGACACCTAGGAGTGATTCTAGGAGTAACTCGAGGTGGGTGAGGGAAATAAAGATAATTAATTAATTAAAGAAATTAAATTATACAAGAATGTAGGGGATGGGGGACACTTGTACGGAGAGGAATTTTTAGGAATTTATTTTTAAAACTTTAATTAATTGAGATTTTAGGAAATAAAGGGAGTTCGAAACTCTATATAATGAAGGAAGGAGATGAATGAAGGGCCTCTTCTGTTTGGGTAACATTACGCCGCAGAAATATCCACTTGACTAACTTAACTTGTGGGAGTTTGGATAACCAACTCGATGAGGAGTGGTAGCTCAGCCTTGTGAGGTGAGCTAGGAGCTACTCGAAATCTCTGGATAGTGAGTGTGTGGCCCCTTTGCGGCTTGGGTGGCTAAGGGCGAAAAAGAGTACCCCTAGCATTGGCTGGGAAGTACTGGTGAAGTCTTGACGGTTGGCGAGCGGGAGTTGCACGGAGCACATGGGGCGTCATTCGGAGAAGGCCATTAGGCAACAATACGCTCTCTTCATTTTTTTATGGTAGAATGTATTAGGACTTATGCTTGGATCTGCTTATTTAATGGAGAAGTAAACTGATGTTTTTTTTTTTAAATTGATGACTGAACTTTCCTTAGCATAGCTCGATGGTTGTTGACTCCCATGGCATTCATTTTCCCACATGTACTGACCACCTTGTTGTGTTGATTGTGACCTTCATGGTTGTTTAGCCTTCGTACCTAGCTCACCAGTCCTCGCCTGAGCAGTCGGCCAAGATCCTGATTTACGGTCGTCACCTTAGCATTAAAAGACCTATGGATCTCAACACCCTGCTTTTCTATGTGAGGATGAAGAGAGAAGGATGAACTTGTTAGCTGTCTACCCTTGATGTTTATCCTAGCTGATTGTTGATTCCGCGATCTGGCAATGACCTCTGTGTGTGGATTATCTTGTGTCCTGGTTGGTTTTATCTATGCCTTGACTGATAGAAACCCCGACAATCATTCCATGACCTTTCCCATTTGATCCTTGCATTCTCTTACTATTGTCTGCGTTGTATTGGGGTTATAGCATTGGAAGCACGAATTGATTTCTGATCTGCAAATTTTTGGGTATTCTCGCAATGAAAAAAAAAAACGAATTGATTTCAGGTCTGCATTTTTATAATGGTATCCTGGAAATGGAAAAACGTTCTTATTTTTTATTCCTGTCTGCATTGTATTGGTACTCTAGCAATGGGAAGAACGCTTGATTTCCTATCTGCATTTTATATTGGTGTCCAGGAGATGAAAAACGTTTTTGTATTCTTGTCTGCATTGTATTGGTACTCTAGCAATGGGAAGAACATTTGATTTCCTATTTGCATTTTATATTGGTGTCTGGGAGATGAAAAACATTTTTTTTGTATTCTTGTCTGCATGGTATTGGTACTCTGGAAATGCGAAGAACATTTGATTTCCTATTTACATTTTATATTGGTGTTCGAGAGATGAAAAACATTTTTTTGTATTCCTGTCTGCATTGTATTGGTACTCTGGCAATGGGAAGAACGTTTGATTTCCTATCTGCATTTTATATTGGTGTCCGGGAGATGAAAAATGTTTTTTTGTATTCCTGTCTGTGTGGCATTGGTATCCTGGCAATGGAAAACAAATTCATTTCCATGTTTGCATTATGCCATCATTTTTCCCTTTTAAATGATGATGGCAACATGGAGTTCTTTCTGGTGCGTTTTGGGCACATCATTTTGCATATTTAAAATACAGATAGCCATGAATGTCCTTCTGGTGTGTCCCTATACATGCTTTTCCCTTTTAAATTGAGACTGTGATTGTTGTTTAAATGCTCATGAATTTTGCATTCAAAATGTGATTGAGTTTGATGTTTAATTGCCCATGATTTTTTCTTTTAAAATGTGAAGAGATTGTTGTTAAAATTACCCACATTTTTTCTTTTAAAGATTGACTTAGATTGTTGTTTAAATACCCATGATTTTTCCTTTAGAATGTTGCTAGAGTTTGTTGTAATTACCCAGGATTTTTCCTTTAGAATGTTGCCAGAGCTTGCTATAATTACCCATGATTTTTGCCTTTAGAATGTTGACTGAGCTTGCTGGAATGACCAAAAATTTATCAGAACAATTTCTATAGTTAATTGGCTTGTTAATTGCAATGTTAAATTCTATATTAATTGCCTTACTAAATGTGAGGACAATTGATACAACATTATGAATGGTCAGTAGATTCCTACTTATTGATTAAATGCTGCAGTGAGTTAAATGGTTACCAGTTATGTAAATTGCTTGTTTTTGTGCTATTAATCATTATGTTAACCATCATATAAATTGCCTCACTACTGTTATATTAATTTTTATGTTAATTAACATGGTAATCGCCTTGTTAGTGCTATAATACTTGTTATGAAAATAGTCATGCAAACTACCCTGTTATTGCTCGATTAATTGATTATGTTAATCATTATGTTAAATGCCTTGTTAACTGTTGTAATAAATTGTTATGTAAAAGATATGTAATTACCTTGTTGATTTGCTACATCAATGTTATTAGCTGGCAGTTTCCTCCTCAATGATAATAAACAGCTAGTGTGGTTAGTTTAGTCATTATATCTAGACTAATGTTGAGGTTTAACTATTCATAAGTGCTATAGGTAGCATTCCACTTTAAGAATGTTAATGTTGTTATTCAAGTTTATGGTTAGTTGGATTTATAGATATCACCTAATCGGTAACCCAAACTCGCTAAATTTGAGTTGTAATTCATGTTAAGTTTGGTGGGTAACTCGTTGACTAATGGAATTTAGACTGGCTAATTGATATGTAATTAACGCCAATTTAAGTCATAGATAACGACCTTTTAACCTTGATTAATGGTTGTTGTTTAATATTAATTAATGTTTGTACATGGTTTTGTAAACATTCAATGTGATTGGTTTTGTTCACTTTAAGGGTTCTAGTTACTTGTGTAATTAATTTTGGGTGCATTGGGTTGTTAGGATGATTGTCCTTAGCTTAATATTTTTGGTTTGCTTGTGTTGGGTGGGATGTAGACACCTCCTTGTTCCTTGGAACAATCGCCAACCTTGAGACCTTAAATGGTCAAAATCGATGGGAACCCGGGCTTGAGCGTTGCTTATGTGTCCTGGAGGTCCTAACCATTGTAGGGTAGGACGGGTGGGTAGTCATTCTTATTCTTCGTCGGTTGAATGGCACACATTACTTCCAGGTGCTTGATTTTCTTTTATGTTAGGTTGTTATGTTTGTTGTGGCATGAGTTTCATTGATCCGTAGGATCTTTTAATGACTATGGTTGAGTTTTAATTTTGCATGCGTTAATTAACCATTTGAGAAAACTTAGTGAAAGAATGAGAAAAAAAGAGGAATTATGACAGCTATATACACATTTGTAGATCTGAAATGAAAATATAAACAACAAGCCATAACACGCAGATTGATAATGGAGTTCGACACAACTTTGCCTACGTCTCTGGGCCTTTGTCTCTGTGGGGGAGGCTTCTTTATTTCTGTTCAAAAGCTCAAAATTACATCTCTGCAATGCCATTTGGCTATAAGACTGATCTGGTCATGTTCGTCTAGATCTCTAGAACCCTGCAAAAAAAATGACACGCAAAACGAACATCTGGAGCTCCCAGAAATGGCCCGACAGCGTTTGCTCCTCAAAATCTTTCCTGCATAAAAATGGCTTTGGCTTGGCTTCTCCTCAGCATAACTCTTCTTTGACTGCCTCTTGACTGTCCTCCATGGCCTCAAACAGGCCTGGTTTATATAGATTTGAAGTTGGTTGCTCATCTCCAACTTCCTCCCGAAATTTGGGCTCCAAAAATGCCCAATATCTCCCAAAAATGGAGAAAATCAATTAAAAATAGGCTGAATAACAAATAAAAGCCAAAAATTAGGCATAAAACCCAATTTTTAACAAAACTCGGGCATTAAGCCCCTGAGGCCTTGGTGCGTGCCCTTAAACTTGGTTGTATGGCATGATTTTCTTGGGCCATGTGGCCAAGCACTTTCTGTTCGCACGCCCTCTTTGTGCTGGCTCCCTGTCGTGGCGCATAGGCATATGGCCAAGGCTATAACAATATAACCGTGCTCTATTTGGGGTTAGGGTCCCGGGTCATATGGAACCACTCAGGGACTAGGGGCTGGACCCTTATCCTGAACTCCCGTGTCAGCTAGCGCTCGTGGTCGTGGTCGTGAGTATTACTCGTTGGACCGTGGGCTGGGGCTAAGCCCCGGCCCATTCCCCCACCGTTTCAAACCTTGATTAAACATAAATAAAATTTATGTTGTTATGTTAACAAGAACCAACGGGTGCCCGGGTGGTTAGCCCGGTGCAAGATACCAGATATATAAAATATGCAGAACAGAATTGAAATGCTAGAAATAACAAAATAACAGTAAAATATCCAGCATAATCTTCACAATACACAGAAATGATATACGAAATAGCAACAGAAATAGCACTTTGAATTAGATAGCAATGTTCACAGGCCTCTTCGAGGGGGCAACCTCCAGTCGAGCAGCGCTCTGTTA
>ML790153.1:288932-327251 GCA_009831015.1 Picea engelmannii | reverse complement strand
AAGAGGAATTATGACAGCCATATACACATTTGCAGATCTGAAATGAAAATATAAACAGCAAACCATAACATGCAGATTGATAACAGAGTTCGGCACAACTTTGCCTACGTCTCCGAGCCTTTGTCTCTGTGGGGGAGGCTTCTTTATTTCTATTCAAAAGATCAAAAGTACATCACTACAATGCCAATTGGCTACAAGACTGATCTGGTCATGTTCGTCCAGATCTCTAGAACCCTGTAAAGAAAATGGTACGCAAAACAGATGTCTGGAGCTCCCAGAAATGCCCCAACAAGATCTGCTCCTCAAAAGCTTTCCTGCATAAAAATGGCTTTGTCTTGGCTTCTCCTCAGCATAACTCTACTCTGACTACCTCTTGACTTTCCTCCATGGCCTCAAACAGGCCTGGTTTATATAGAGTTGAAGTTGGTTTCTCATCTCCAACTTCCTCCCAAAATTTGGGCTCCAAAAATGCCCAATATCTCCCAAAAATGGAGAAAATCAATTAAAAATAGGATGAATAACAAATAAAAGCCAAAACTTAGGCATAAAACCCATTTTTTAACAAAAATCGGGCATTAAGCCCCTGAGGCCTTGATGTGCGCCCTTAACCTTGGTCGTATGGCATTATTTGTTTGGGCCATGTGGCCAAGCGCTTCCTGTTCGCGCGCCCCCTGTGTGTTGGCTCCCGGTCGTGGTGCATAGGCATATGGCCATGACTATAACAATATAACCATGCTCTCTTTGGGGTTAGGGTCCTAGGTCATATGGGACTGCCCAGGGACCAGGTGCTGGACCCTTATCCTGAACTCCCGTGTCGGCTAGCGCTCGCGGTCGTGGTCGTGTGTATTACTCATTGGACCGTGGGTTGGGGCTAAGCCCCAACCCATTCCCCCGCCGTTTCAAACCTTGATTAAACATAAATAAAATTTATGTTGTTATGTTAACAAGAACCAATGGGTGCCCAGGTGGTTAGCCCGGTCTTGCCAGTCCACTGCCCGGTCGATAGGTCAGGGTTTGACCCCCATGCACTCCAACCAATTTTATATAAACTGACAAACTAATCATGGGGTGCCACATGGCAGCCCATGACTGGGCCACGTGGCACCTCAACAACCAACCAAAATATGCCACGTGTCAATTGTTGATTAGCCCACATGCTTGCCATGTCATTTTCCGTACTGCCTTGTCATCCTGCCACGTCATCCCTGCCACGTCAAATGCTGACGTCATTCGTGCCATGTGTCACCCTTACAGTGGTGACACGTGTCACCCCTGCATTGGTCCAACTGTACGCCAATCAACCTGCCACGTTCTGCCATGTGTCGTCATTCGAGGCTTCCACGTGTCATCTTCTGGACATGCCACATAACTTGTATGGACCGTACAATATGTATAGTCAGCATGCCACGTGGACTGTACAGACTGTACAGTCATCCCTTTTTTTGCCTGTTTGACTTTTCGAACAGAACACGATATCTTCTGCATACGGAGCTCGTTTGACGAAGTAAATATACCGCCGGAATTAGGAAGATGAGACAGATGTAATGGCATTGGTTTCGTCACATTCTGAGCACTTTCATTTTTGAGCATTTTTCAAGCCCTGTCAGGCTTCTGGATCTGATTTCAGATCATTCATGCATTGTGCTCGTCGTCATGTTGTGATGTTGAGTATAATGTCATTATTACCTTCCTACATACAGACACAAAAGGAAAAAAAAATGCACTTGTTATGTGAGGCTTGTTGTCATAATGAAATGGGAGGTTCGTTACAATTTTGATTTGTATTACGACACTTTTTTGGATTTTGGTAAAACTTTATGGCCAGTTTCACCTCCTCCTTCCACATTTTGTGTTTTTATACCTGAAATTCTATGTGAAAGAGAAGAAGATGATTTATTTTACAAAAACAAATGTGTTGGTGGAAAGAAATGTGATCGTTGTGGAAATCTAAGTTTGTTTCATTCAAAGAATCATATTGATATGAATGATCAATCATTTTCTAATATAAGAGTCAACTGGAAGAGATATGAATATATGAGCAGCACGGCTCCACATTCTTCAAATGTTATTTCCAAAAGGATTGATTTGAAGGTAGATAATATCAATGTGATAGAATTTTTGAAGAAGTTTGGGAAAGAAATCTATAAATACACCAAGAATTCACATAGAGTGTGATGGCAAGTTCTACAGTTCAAACAATGCCGTAAAGTGTTTCCACCGAGGACAATTTTTTTTGTATTGATTTTGCAGAGAATTACACATTTGCTGCACAAAAAGAAATACATAGCGAATATTATCATTTTGATCAAGTCACGATATTTGTCCACGTTCTATATAGACATGCTCAACAAAATCTTCCAAACATAGAAATCACCAACGAAAATTGACATTTTATTAAAGAATATCACTTTTATATACGTGATGATCGAGCACACGACACACATTATGTACAACATTGTTTTGATAAATTTTATGATTCATTGAAAGAATGAAAAATCAGATTCGATCAACATTGGATATGGTCTAATGGGTGTGCGGGTCATTTCAAATCTGCACGATCATTTTATTGGTTATGTCGTCTTCATAGAAAATTAAACATTACACATTGTTGGAATTTTTTTTAGACTGGTCATAGAAAAGGAGAGCACGACGATGCAGGGGCATGTATAAAACGAGCACTTCAAAGGTATCAGTTGAACAGGTGTAACATGGCACTAAGACATGAATATAATCTGTCAAGGGATGTGCCCAGGTGTGTCTATGTATAAATGTTACATGTATGTGCACAAGATATATAAATTTGAACGTGTTCAAATTTATATTCAATCTTCAATCATTTTCTTGAGAGATTTCAAGTTAACAAGTTCTTGTCTTCTGCAGGTTTTTTTGGTATGTTGGAATCCAAAATGTAAATATATCAATCCCATATGACACCAGTACAATACCTGGGATAAGAAAAATACATTCAGTTAAAACAAAATGTTTTCAAAATGGGTTTGCAATTGATAGACGAAATGACTCTTGTTTTTGTTCAGTTTGCATAGAGGACACAAAATCCATAGATATTTGTGAGAATGAAAATGAAGGATATGTTAAAGCTTGGAGACATACTGAACTTAATGTAAAAGGGAAAATGCCACTTGCAAGCTCAGAGGAGATGGAATTAATGAAACTATAGTGTCAATTGATGGTGATAGAGTTTCTGATCATGTTAGAGAAGGTACAATTTTGATGTTTAAATTTTTTCAAATAACTTGTAGATACATACTTGTGTGATAATCTAACACGAATTATTTGTAGAAGATGTTTTTTCCATGGTTGCACTTGAAGACAACACTGAAAACATCAATATTATTTGATGTGATGCACGGAACACAAGATGAGGCTATTAGAGGATTTTGATGATAACGGTTTTATATATGAAAGATGATTCATTGTATTGAAAGGATATTTTTTTCAAGAAATCCATCAAACCGATACTCATGTTCACTTTCAAGACTACCAGTCAGATGTCACTGGTTATCAATATAGTCATTTGGTATGTGCAACGTGCATAAAGTTAATATAAGTTCAATAAAAAAAAAAAATAGAAAATGGAAAATGTCCAAAGTCGATCATGAACAGATAATTGAAGATGGAATACCATTACGTTGTTTTTAAACAAACTTGGCTCATGTGTACATTCAAAAATTTCTAATTTTTCATTGAAAGTACATTCCAGATTTTGCTAACTCAAGTTTTGACTATCTTCAAACATATTTTCAATTATGATATTTATAATACTATGTATAAAAACCTCACTTCAGAACTGCACCCCAATTATTACCTAAAAGTATATTGTTAATACTTACAACCTAATTAGTATAGGATTTAGGGAACTACTAATTTGTATGGAAGTGAAAGAACCATTTCGTAACTTATACCCCTATCGATACCCAAAAGTATTGGGAAATTTCACCCTAATTAGTATAGGAGTAAAAGACATGCTTGGGGTGCACCTTAATTTACATATATAGGAGTGAGATAGAAACTTAATGAATTTGCATCTTAGTTAGTGCTAAAATTATGTTCTTGGGATTTAAACAAGAATTAATATAATAACAAGGGAACCACTTGTGGTGCACCCTATTTGAATAAGAGTAAGAAAAGTACTTACAAATTATGACACCCCCATTAATACCCAAAAGTATGTTCTTGGGGAATTCCACTCTAATTAGGATATGAATGAGGGAATCACTTGGAAATTTATGCCCAAGTTTGTTATAACCTAAATTTGTATAAGAGTGAAAGAACCAATAATCACTTGGGATGCACCCTAACTTTAATATAGGATAGAGGAGAACTTAATCTTTTAGGGACATGCCTTTTTATATAATACAAGTTCTTTTTTCAAGTCAAGAAGTAAGGTATCCTTAGGCGCAAGGGATGAAACTAATCCTAACTTAGGCATGCTCACTACTAGGCATATTTACGAGACATCTTTAAGTACTTGATCCAACTAATAGACCCATCATCATATATCCTTCTAAGCATGCCCCCTTCTAACATTTGGATGAGACTAATACTTTTTAAATAAAGCATAACATTAGGGTAGCTAAATATGATATCAAATTCTCATTCCATCTTGTGATTGGAAATGGCTCACATGTTAAGACAAGTAAAATATATTTTAATGAAGTTCATTTGATGTGGTTTACTTTCTTTAGAATGTTTTAACTCATTCCCATATATGTATTATGGATCTGTCCCCGTTGATGGGGTTTACTTGCTTTAGAATGTTTGAACCCATTCCCATATATTGTAAAAGGTTGATCTAGAAACTCTCTATTTAAAGAGAAGATTCTTCACATCTTACACATGGTTGGATTTGCAAGATTCTAGCAAATTCTAGTGACGGATCACCAAGATACCCACTTCTAACTTCTAAATGGAACTAACCCTTTCTTAATTATGTGCATTAACATGATGTATCTTTATGATACCCAATTACATTGATAGAACCAGTAATGTAATCTCTTCTAATATATACGAATGATTCAATATCAAATTTAACCTCTACATCTAATTAAAAAAAAAATTAAGGTGTATGGACATATATAACCTTATTCTTTAGTTTTCACCATGATGTCCAAAGTGAAAACATGAATTTTGTAATTACAATATTACTTTAAAAAAAAAAACATGAATTTTATATTTACCATATTAATTTATACAGAAATTTAATTTCATGTAGAGTAAAATAAAAGTTTATAAAAAACTTTAATGCCATGTACTAAAACCAATTATTAATGTTGGACAGGTTTAACACTCAAACTATTTGGTGAATTCTATTCCAAGTATATTGACTTGAAGCAATTATTAATGTTGAAGAAGTATAACACTGAAACTATTTGGTGAATTATAATCTAAGTATATTGACTTGAAGTAGTAAGATAGTGGTATAGTGATATAAAGCATGAAAAATTGTTAAACACTATTTCGATTGACCCTTTTGTCAATTAGTATGTTTTTCTATTTTATTTTAGTGATATTGCATTAGGTTCAAGTGTATAAGAACCTTTAGGTGAATATCTCTTATAGCTTTAACATTTTTTTAATGACTACATGATAAAATTAAAGAAGAGTTTAAATCATCTCTTCCATTTTAAGGATTTATTTTTTTGCCAAGTATATTGACTTGAAGCAATTATTAATGTCAAAGTATAACACTCAAACTATTTGGTGAATTCTATTCCAAGTATATTGAATTGAAGTTGTAAGATAGTGCTATAGTGATCTAAAGAATGAAAATTTGTTAAACACTATTTTGATTGACCCTTACTTTTTTCAATAGTAGGTTTTTCTATTTTATTTTAGTAATATTGCATTAGGTTCAAGGGTATATGAACCTTTAGATGAATATCTCTTATAGCTTTAACATTTTTTTAATGAATACATGATAAAATTAAAGAAGAGTTTATCATCTCTTCCATTTTAAGGATTTATTTTTTTGTAACATCATTTTGAGCATTTTATTTTATTGCTAACATTGTCACTTTTGTCAATTTGTCACATCCTTTTGAACATTTTATTACTAGTTAACTTCGCCACTTTTTGACAATAGAATCATTTTTTGATTGTACACAGTGAACATAAAATAAAACATTTAAATTAATACATATAGCAGAAACGTATTTAAGAGATTGATGCTTAATTTAAAATGCATTGTTAAAAAGAGAATACATAAAACATTATTTCATTACTAGTTAAATTTTTCATTCCACCTTTTGACATTGTATAATCATATTTTTTATGATACACAATGAACATAAAATCAAACATTTAAATTAATACATAGCAAAAAAATATTTAAGACTTTGATGCTTAATTTAAAATGCATTGTAAAAAGGAGAATATACAAAACATTATTTGACAATAAAATCATGTATAACAACTTTGCCACTTTTTTACCATCAATTATGAGAAATCAAATATGAGACAAAAATTTCTATTTTGGATTCCAAAATTATGAAATATATATATATATATATATATATATAATCAAATTTATACAAAACATTAGTTCACAACAAGTTAATTTTGTCACTTTTTTACCATCAATTATGAGAAATCATATTATGAAAAATCAAATATAAATGAGACAAAAATTGTTATTTTGAATTCCAAAATTATGAAATATATATATATATATATATATATATATATATATATAATCAAAGTCTTAATAGTAACACTGTAAAATAAATAAGTTCCACATCCATTTTAGGATGATAACAAAAACAAAGACATTTAACTCCAAAATTATGGACTCTAAGCCATCGCTTTAAGATAGATCACTTCATACATGAAATTCATACCTGCAAAAAACGGATTTCAAAAAGAAAAAATTTATAATTCAAACATGTGAAATAATACATAATTCAAATATTGTAATTAAAATAAAATTGACATAAATACCAAAAGCGTTAACTGTCATCCTCCAACATACTCTTTCCCACAAAATATATTGTAAACATATTTTCCACAAAATATAATTTAGACATCTGTAAAAATAAAAAACATAATAGAAAAACAAATAACACATTTTAGCATATATACTGTAACTAAACATTAAATAAACAATAAGTAATAATAACATAACCAACCATGGTTAAATCGATTTAAGATCTAGTTACTCTCCAATTAAGAGTACATGATTTAAACAATTTGTAAATCTTATCTAAATCTTAAAAAAATTTAAAAAGAAAAATTATGTTCTTGGTAAAAAAAAATTGAATTAGAGTTATATAATAATCTGAAAATAAATATACTTATCTTCTATTTCTTCGGTGGAATAGATGAACTCTCATATAATACTACGCCATTCTTAGACAAGAAAGCAAGGAATGCAATCGAGGAAAATTTAGAAACTCTATCTTTTCTGATGTAGGATAGAATCTGTTCTCAAATATTCAAACATATCCAAGTTCAAAATAAGGTCTTCATTGTAACATCCTGCTCTGACGCACTAAGCAAACTTATTCTTTGAGGACAATTGCTCGCAAGTGATCCGGATCATTGTGTTATTAAAACTTTTGATTTTGATTATGAGGATTTATGGGTTGATGACATGTTGATTTACTACATTGACATAGATAAGTGTTATTGACTCAATTTTAATGAGTGTGTAGGATTTTGGACCTTGAGGATGTAGAGGCATCGATAGAACCCCTTGGACTCTGTATCGATTCAGGGAGTGTACCATTGGGGTTTGATTGTATTACTGTGATATTAGTGCATCTGATTAGATGATATGATATTGATATATTCTGACATGATTTGTTGATGATGCAGCCTGATGATAGCTTGTCGACCAGACTCACATATGGAGTAAAGGGGTCATGCACGACTACCAGAGATGTTGAGGGAGAGGTGTGGACAACAACCCTGCCATAACCTACTAGCACTCACGTCGTGGCTCGAATTGTAGGTTAACGCTTACCTAGTTCGAGAGGACCCACAATGTCGTGAGGGAAGACTATGACAGTCGCTCACAATGATTCTAAAGGGCACGCAATAAGGCATGGGCCTTATTCCTTAGAGGCCCTTAGTCTCCCACAAGTTCACCTCGCGGAATATTGACTCCAAAGGTTTTTGATGTCTACCAAGTCAATCAAGAGGTGAGTGGAACCCTTGGAGATCGTAGTGCGTCCTGAAGGGCACATCGTGCAAGGGAACAGTTGAGGCAAGTGGCATCCTTGGAGCACTTAGTGCGTCCTGAAGAGCACGTCGCGTTGTTTTGATAAATGAATGAACCTAGTCGGCCTTAGAATGAACAATGTGATAAAAAAAAAAAATAAATAATTCCCTAATAAAATTTCTCCCATCACGAAAATTAAGGTCTAGGTCTAAATCATGCTAGTGGTAAAATTTTATCCTTTTTATTAAAAAATAAAAAATAAAAAAATCAGTTGGAATAAAATTTAAAAAAAGGGGGGGGGGTGGGGGAATTAATTGTTTTATTATTTTTTATAACTTAAAATATACTAATTAAATGAGAAAAGGAAAAAAGGGTTGATTTCCACACTTTCCTTTTTGAGTTCTAATTAAAAGGGGAAAGAGGGAAAATCTAAAATATTAGGAAACTAGGAGAAGAGGTAAACATAAAAAGGGAAAAGGGGGAACATAAGGGAAAAAGCGGAAAGTCAAACATAGTAAAGTAACTACCATTTAAGAGCTTTCTAATTTAAACTGAACTAGCAATTTAATAATAGGGAAGGCCATTAAAACCTGTAAGAGAATTTGGGGACACCTAGGAGTGATTCTAGGAGTAACTCTAGGTGGGTGAGGGAAATAAACATAATTAATTAATTAAAAAAATTAATTTATGGAGGAATGAAGGAGATGGGTAACACTTGTTCAGGAAGAAATTTTTAGGAATTAAATTAAAAAAAATTAATTAAATGACATTTTAGGAAAGTAAGGAATCACAAAACTCTATATAATGAAGGGAGGAGATGGAGGTTAGATCTCTTCTGTTTCCGTAATGTTACGCTACAGAAATATCTACTTGACAGATTTAATTTGTGGGAGTTGGGATACCCAACTTGGTGAGGAGTGGTAGCTTGGCCTTGCGAGGTGAGATGGGAGCTAGTTGAAATCTCTGGATAGTGAGTGTGTGACCCATTTGCGGCTCGGGGGGCTGAGGGGGAAGAAGAGTACCCCTAGCATTGGCTGGGAGGTACCGGTGAAGTTTCGTCGGTTGGCAAGTGGGAGTTGCATGGAGCGTGTGGACGTCACTCAGAGTGGGCGATTAGGAAACGGTATGCTCTCTTCATTTGCATATGATAGATTGTATTAGGACATATGCTTTTATGTGTGTATTTAATGGAGAAGTAAATTGATTTAGTTTTAAAATTTGAGGACTGAAACTTTTCTTAGCCTAGCTCGATGGTTGTTAACTCCCATGGCCTTCATTTTCCCGCATGTCTTGACCAACTTGCTGTGTTGATTGTGACCTTTGTGGTTGTTTAGGATTCGTCCCTAGCTCACTAGTCCTCACCTGAGAAATCGTCTAGGAGCCTAATCTATGGTCGTCGCCTTAGCGTTAAAAGACCTATGGATATCAATGCCCTGCTTTTCTGTGCGAGGATGATGAGCGAGGGATGAACCTGTTAGCTGGCTACCCTTGATGTTTGCATTGGCTGAAGGTTCACCTTGTGTTTTATTAACCCTGAAATTTTGTTGTTGGCGTAGCTTTTCTTTCCACTATGCGTTTTTATACCTTGCTGGAATTTCCCTGTGTTTGTTTTTACCTTTGCTGTGACACTATAGTATTGATGTGACACCTTGCCTTATTGTAACACCTTACCTCACTCCATTTTAATACCTCTGCGAAATTGACTATGTAGACTCGCATTTTTGGGTTGGTAAGCACGTGTTTTATCACTAATGTTAGAGTGTTTATATGACTAAGTTCAAAAACGGTTTATCACTAAATCCAAAACCTTATCACTGAGTTTACAGTCGGCTATCCATGAAATTTCTCACAACAATTTTTACCCCTAATTGTGCAGAGCTTCCCCATTCTTTACCAAGAAATTGTCATTAAAGGAATGTTTGTGTTTTCTTGGTTGACCATGAAATCGCCTTTTAGATGATGTCTTTGTTGCCTGTGTTCTACCATGATTTTTTTATGCATGCAGTGAGGGGAGGAGCTCATGCAAACTGTCAGAATTTAACTGGTATAACAGCGTGATGTCCCCTCCTGGTGTAGTGTTTTTGGTTGACTGCATTGCGGATTGAGAGGATACATTTTTCCTTGATGGCGGATTGAGCCTCGTTGTTGCGTGGATACGACTTTCCATTAATTTGATTGAGATAAGGATCGATTAGTCATGATTGCCATTAAAATGTAGCCCACGTTTTTTTATGTGTGGCATGGTGATTTCCATTAAATTGAATCTCTTTTACTGTTATACAGTTGTGCTGATAGATGGATTTATTTTTACTGTTTCCAGGATTCTTTACCAGCACTTTTATCACCCAGATTTGACCAAGAAGTGTTACCTTTAAACTGGACTACGTTTTATGAAAACGTGACT
Source organism: Picea engelmannii (assembly GCA_009831015.1). Taxonomy (NCBI): domain Eukaryota; kingdom Viridiplantae; phylum Streptophyta; class Pinopsida; order Pinales; family Pinaceae; genus Picea; species Picea engelmannii. The sequence goes on along the minus strand of ML790153.1, from coordinate 316,668 downwards.
GCGTTTTACTGCTTCCAATACCACGAATTGCTCGAACCAGGATGACTGTGATTCCTATTTGAAGCTTACGTATTTGCCACCTAATTGATGTTGCGTCTTCCTGTAGAATGCCCATAGTTTTCGCCAAATAAATATGATTGAGTTGTTGTTATTTTACCATGATTCTGTTACCCATATTTTATTACCACAACTCTTACTATCACGGATCTACCTCCTTGTTGTTACCACGACTTGGCACCACGACTTTATTCCGACAATGAAATATTAAATATTGCCAAATATGTATTTCATTGATGGCACTTCATTCTTAATGTGAAACAACTGGATTAATGGTAATGTGATTGTATTCCCAGAAAACGCATTTGTAGTTAAGGGTGCTACGAATTTAATTGACAACAATTTGAGTGTACTCAACATTCTTGCTGCAAGCAATAATTGCTACAACGATGTTGTTAGTCAAGCGGTTTCCTTCTCTATGTGAATAAACAGATAGATATTGATACAGTTACCATACCCGGATGACATGTGTAATTAATTGTTTAACTTTGTCATATTTAGCATTCTGCATTTATATAGCTAATGTGGTTATATATCGTTAAGTGATAGTTATGTTGTAATTTGGGTTTATTTTAGAATTAACCATTTAGATTGTGATTACTGGTTAGATGAGATTAGGGAGTATTGCCCCAAGTAGAGTTTAAGCCTGCTAAATTAAGGCAATGCTATATTATTTGTCAATGTCTTATAATTTTGATTAAATGTTATACTTTCAAGGCAATACTGTAATAGTATAGTGATTAAATGTTATATCTCTTTCAATCAAATCACTCTGTTAAGATATTAAGTTTTAATGCCTAGCCTCTAATATTTTCTCTACTGATCATTTAGTGGAATGACCAGTTCTACTGGTTAAATGTTATATAGTAACAAGTGTTAATGTCTTACATGTCATTCCCAACTATGATTGCATTAAGGATTAAATTGATGGTACGTCGATGATCCAACTATTTTAGACTTTATCGCTCRATACACTTTTAATGTTAATTTAGATTGGCGTACATTGACCTAATTGCAATCAGACTTGTTGATTTTTTTTTGTTAATATAGAATTGTAATTTATGGACTAATTGAATTTGAGTTACTATTAGATGAGTAACTGATGTTAAATTCGATGGTCAGTTGGAATTTTTTAGACGTGATTAGTGGTTGGGATGTTGTCCCTTAGCGTGTGGGCATGGTCGTGTTGTGTCGGGCGGGATGTAGACACCTCCTTGTTCCTCAGAACAGTCATCGGCTAGACATAACATTTAATGTAAAAAATATTGTAAAGGCTCGAGGAGGGTAGATCCATTGTCTTTTTATAGGTTGTATGTAATTCTCCCTTAATGGATGATAGGTAGATGATCTCATATCTGATTCAAATGAGTGTAAATTAAATGTAATTTAATGTAAGTAGGTGAGGAAGGCTTGAGAACCCCCTCTTTTTTAAAAAGATCAATTGTATTCAAATATAGTGCATAGAGAGAATATAGTTCATAGAGAGCATAGACTGCATAGAGAGAAATAATGCAATAGATTAAGTTGAGTGTAGGAGAAGAGAAGGCTCTGAAGATAGGAGAATTCAAGAGAGGAGAGAATAATTGAGGCTTTTTTGCAGTCCATTCATGTGAGCACTGTAAAAAGGATTCAAATTGATAGAAAAGAAGATTACCCTGCATATGAGTCTTCGTGTGTGTGGTCTATGTGTTTTCTGAATGTTTACTAAATGTTTACTTTGCATGTTTATGAATTCCTTGAGTATATGATTGTTCCCTTTGTAGGAATAGATAGAATCCCCGATCTGTGTGAGTTTTTGAGTGTTCTAGGCTCTCAAGGATAATGCACAGAGTGCATCCCAGAGTTGTTGGAAAAATCTGAGAAGCCAATGCAAGGAGTACATAAGAACTAAGTTTCGAGTTAAGGAAGAGCATGCCAGGTGGGCACACCAAAACAAGTCACAAGCTCAAAAGGGATAGTGCAAGGAGTGCACAGAGTGAGTGCAAGGAGTGCACCTACACTCAGATAAGTGTAAAATCTCAAGGAAAGGCTAGTGCAACGAGTGCACTCCAAAGTTACTGAGAACTCTAAAAATCCAGCGCAAGGAGTGCGCAAGAAATAATTCAGAAGTTCAGGAGGATCATGCCAAGTGGGCACACCAGAAGGTAAATCTTAGGAGAAATAGTGCAAGTCTGCATAGAGAAAGTGCAAAGAGTGCACAAGTGAGTCTGAAAAGTTCAGGACTTAGGAGAGGCGAGTTCAAGGAGTGCACGAAGCCAACACATTGTTAAAGTGTTGGTAAAGCTCAGGATAAAGAGTGTATATTTCCAGGAGGGAACAAGGATTGATTTGGGAGAACAAAGGGACTAAACCCTTTGAAGTTCAATGAGTTGTAAGCTCAGGAGAGAAGTGCAAGTGTGTGTCATAAAATAGTCTAAAAGTTCCATACTAGAGGGGAAGCGCAAGGTGTGTGCCCACACTTCATCCAAAGTGTTGAATAAAGATCAGGAGGTGTAGCGGTTTGGGAAAGTAAAAGAGGCCAAGTAGTCGGTCCTGCAAAAGAGGATTTAGCCTGTGGGTCATTTTATTTTTGGAGTTAGACTTAGTGGAAAATAGGGTTTTTAGTTGGTCCTAAAACTAGTGTAAAACAGGTGTTTCGGGTAAAAACGTCATAACCTCTTCATAACAGATCCAAATTCAATAATACCCAATGTGTTTCTTAGAGTACAATCTGTAGTATGTTTTTTACAATTTTCAGATCCATATAACAAATATTTCGTGCAGGGCACGCTCTACATGTTCTCTCTCTAGAATAAGCCAAAATTCAACAAGGTATGCCATTTTTGCTATAACTCCTTTTCTGAGAGGTTCCAAGTAGTGAAATATGGAGGAATTGCATAAAATATACTGAGGAACATTGGGTACCATTTTTCAGATATTTATTCATTACAGGTACATAGTTATGATTATTGCAAGTTAGGGTTTTTTACTAATCCAAAATTAGTCATGTGAGACTAAAGTAAAGTTTGATGAAAATGCTAGTCTATTGTTGTTAAAGTTAAGGAAGGTTTGTAGGTATGTGATCATATACACAAGTTTTGTTATAAAGTTACAAATCATATTTGGATGATTGTTATAACCCTAAATTGCACCACACATGCTTACCTGACATCAGGCCAACTCATATCCCTTCTTTGCCAAAAATCTACTGAACAACTATTTGAAAATCCTCGTATGTCAAGGCCCACGTGCCCTAACCCATTACTGCACATGTGTACACACTGGCTGACTCACAACAGCCCACGTGTACCTAACAAAGCATGGAAAAAGGAAAGTTGTCGATGGAACAAAAAGCTATGGGTCAGTTAACTAAAAATCTCGACCATGCATGGGTGAGGGTTCTTCCAAAACCCTAGCTCCTTCTAGCCTATAAAAGAAGGGGTATGGGTACCATTTGGAAGAGGAAAAAATATAGCGAAGAAACTCTGCCCATTTGCCTAATCCATTGTCCTAACCCTTTAGCCTTTTCTCATGCCAAAGGAGATTTAACGCAAAGAAGTTGAAGGACAGAAGAAGAGGAGCCCAAGATCAGGTTCAAGGAGTGGTGGCCGGTCTCATATTTTGTAATTTGATTCACTTTCAGTAATAAAAATAATGCTTTTCCTGTCCCAATGCATGAATTGTCTATGGTTTGATTAATTTACGCTTGATTTCTAACCCTTGAGTATAGAAGTAGCATGCATGCATAGTTGTCGTTTGTATTGAGTGCAGGTCATCTATGGAAGGAGCAGCGCAAGCAAGTAATCAAAGCACAACGGAGGATCTACATCGAACGCCGGTAATAAGGTAGGTGGTCCTTTTCCATGCATTTACTGAGAAAAAGGGGATTTAAATCTTGGCATGTAGGTAAAAAAGTAGTTTCTATTTGGTCAAATCTACATGCAAGTCTGACCCTAGTTTAGAGTCTGAAAAAGCATAAAAGGAGACTCCATTGGGGTACCTTTTCGGAATATAGTCTAGTCAGTTCGAAAAAGGGATAAACTAGCACTGATTAGACGTCGATTCAAAACCATTTTAACGAGTGTGACAAGGACAAGATCACTCAGCTATTTTTTCACTTTTAAGGAGTCTAAAAAAAGCTTAACTATGGACTCCGCCAGGAATATTCTTCTGGACCAATTTAACGAGTGTGAAAGAATAAGGTCACTTGACAATCTTTTCAATTTTAGGGAGTCTGAAAAGAGCTTAACTATGGACTCCGTGGGGGTTTCTTTTTCGTAAATTTAGTCCCTCAGGCCCAAAAAAGGAATAAAATTATACCTGAGAGTACTCTTCTAAAGAATGGGAATTCAATAGAGTATATCTTTGTTCGTACAATTGACCTTTCGGACCGAAAAAGGGGTAAACTACCGCTAGAAAAACATGACTTCAAATTTCAGTTTAACGAGCGTGAAAGGCCACAAGATCACTCGGCACATCAGTAAAGATTGGTAATGTATTTTGGCCATCAGATTCTCTTCTTCCCTCACACATTAGGGGGCATCTGTTATAACCCTAAATTGCACCACACATGCTTACCTAGCATCAGGCCAATTCATATCCCTTCTTTGCCAAAAATCTGCTGAACAACTCTCTGAAAATCCTCTTATGTCAAGGCCCATGCACCCTAACCCATTACTGCATGCGTGTACACGCTCGCTGACTCACAACAGCCCGCGTGTACCTTAGAAAGCATGAAAAAAGGAAAGTTGTCGACGGAGAAAAAAGATATGGGTCAGTTAACTGAAACTCCTGGCCATGCATGGCTGAGGGTTCATCCAAACCCCTAGCTCCTTCTAGCCTATAAAAGAAGGGGTAGGGGTACCATTTGGAAGAGGAAAAAATATAGCGAAGAAACTCTGCCCATTTGCATAATACATTGTCCCAACCCTTTAGCGTTTCCTCATGCCAAAGGAGATTTAATGCAAAGCAGTTGAAGGACAAAAGAAGAGGATCCCAGGATCAGGTTCAAGGAGCGGTGTCTGGTCTCAGATTTTGTAAGTTGATTCACTTCCAGTAATAAAAAGAATGCTTTTCCCGTCCCAATGCATGAATTGTCTATGGTTTGATTAATTTATGCTTGATTTCTAACTCTTGAGTATAGAAGTAGCATACATGCATAGTTGTTGTTTGTCTTGAGTGCAAGTCATCTTTGGAAGGAGCAGCACAAACAAGTAATCGAGCACAACAGAGGATCTACATCGAACGTCGGTAATAAGGTAGGTGGTCCTTTTCCATGCATTTACTGAGAAAGAGGGGTTTAAATCTTGGGATGTAGGTAAAAAAGTAGTTTTTATTCAGTCAAATATGCATGCAACGTATTACCCTAACTTGCTAGTCCGTAGGGTGTTTTTCCCAACAACAATGATGAAATTAATGAGGGATTTTGGTTGAGGTACATGTTGGGTACATGGTTGAGACAAGTAGTTGATGAGTTGGCACATACATGAAGTGTATAGTTGATGATGTTGGTACATATTGATGAGTCATAGTTGATGAGTAGTTAATACATGATTGGTACATACTTGGTACATGGTTGGAGGCACTTGTTAGTAGTATTGTTGACACATGGTTTATGGACAATGTAGCATACTTGTATTGGTATATTATTATAAGCACATATTGATGTTGGTGATGATTATGAGTTGTTGTGTTATGCTTGGTTGATGCACATCTTTGATAGTTGTCTTGGTGATTGATGTTGGTGAGTAGATATGATTTGGTTGATAAGATTAATGAGATAGGTTGTTGTGATAGGTTATTTGGATAGGTTGTCGTTACAGGTTATTTGTACAGGTTCAGTGCATGGTTGATGCACTTGTTCGTGGTACAGGTTGAGGTAGAGGTTCGTGCATGGTTGATGCACTTGTCTATGGTATAGGTTGATTACAAGTTGTTAGGTACATGTTAGTGCATGGTTGATGCACTTGTCTATGGTACAGGTTGATTATAGGTTCTTAGGTACAGGTTGGTGCATGGTTGATGCACTTGTTTATGGTACAGGTTGATTATAGGTTCAGGATCATGGTTCAAGTTATTGGTACACATTGTTTGGTGCAGGTTGATTGGTATAGGTTTACAATAGTATAGATCATAGTGATAGTGTGATAGTGGTTCCATCATTTGCAATATCCTCAAATTTTAGAATATTAAATTCTAAGTGAACTTTGAAATAAACTTTCATTTTTGGAATATTCAAATTTGGAAATTATTTGCCATTTATGGAAAATCCAAATTCGGAATTTTGATTGTTGTAATTAATTATTTGATGACTGTTAAACAAAGATTTGACTTACCCAACTAACCCTTTTTATTTTGACACATGTGTAATAATTTTTTTTAATAAATTAAATGTTGGAAGACAAATGGAACAACCATGTTAAAAATAGTTGACCATGACTCCATGAGTGGGGAACAGGGTTGAGCTACCTCAAATCTGATTTTTGCAAGTGGCAGATGTGGAATTTGACCACTAGAAGCCCCTAAAAATCAGGGATTTGTAAAGATGTGAATTTCCCCAAGGAGGGAAGGAAAGACCTAGGAACAGTGATGCATATTTTAAAAATATATGGAGGAGGCAGGACATTGCTTAGAATGTTAGAGAAAATAAACTATTTGTTTTTATGAGCACTGTTAGTGTGATGCAAAGGATTTTTTTTATCTGTGGATGCTAACTATAGGTAAGAATGATCATTCAGTTTTCCCTTATGGACTCATGGTCAGGCTAGGGGGTGAGCAAGACAAGTGAACTTGGATGTTTTGTTCTATGGTTGGGTGGAACGTGGTTGTTCCATTTGTATTCCAGCATCAGGTTTCAGATATGTATCTCAGCTTGTATTCCTTTGTCAATGTTACATTTATGGTTATTATTTTTTAGGAATATGTTGATTGTGTATGCATAAGTGAAATCAATTATTAAGGGACTGTATGACCTTGTTTTACTATGGCTTGTCATAGTTAAATGATACTAGAAATATTGTGTATTTAAATGTGATGGTTGTACATAGATAGTTAAATGTGTGTGTGTGTGTGTGTGTGTGTGTGTGTGTGTGTGTGTGTGTGTGTGTGAGCACGCTCATACATAAAGAAATAGTAGAACTATTTTTATGTTCCTACTAGCCATTGAAAATATATATCTATTGAATTTCTATTTAAATATGTACATATGAAAATACCACAGAGAATAGATAGAATGAATAACATTCTGAATACACTCTTTATTACCACAAAAATATAGTGATGAATTCAAAGTATATTACAAAAGAAACCTTTGTATCCAATCGATTATTGTTAAAATATTGCAGTTGGAGTACCATAGACCAAAGACTCCACAACCTCTTGTATTGTAAAAAACGTTCTAAGAAGTATACATAGAATATGTATGTAACCGAAGTAATGTGCGAATAGACCAGAACTCGAATAAATTTCAAGATAATATGCTTCCTACATCCAATTACACCAACTTGCACAACCTATAGAAGAAGTAAACAAGGGTTTAGTAACTTGCTAGCATTTTAATTCTATGAAAATCAAACAATAGAATAAGTCAGGGACAAAACTTAGCTTAAGTCTCGACGACAATCTAGATCACCTTTTATTCCTTGTGCGACAATCTGCCCACGATCCAGGAGGAGGAGGAGTGGACCTAGAACTGACTAATGGGTACCCTCACAAAACAATCCCATCATTAATTCCATATATCCATGCATAGAACCTTTCACTTGTGATGCAGGAGCATCCACACCTCATCAAGCGAGCTAGCACAGAAAGCAGAGAAAGAACAGCTGGACAGCGCCAGCACATATAATTTTGAATACTTTGGAAAGATTGTTGCACTGCCATTTGAATGAAAGCATTCATAAGAAGCGCATTTGTATTGTAATATATATAGGAAGGCATTTATTAGAATTAATGCTGGTAGATAGGAATTCATTGTAGATTAGATAGTTCTACTTTCGAGAGGGAAAATGGAATATAGGCACCCTCCTTTGTATCATTGTAGAATTAGAAGCATTAGCATTGAGAGCAGGAAGAGAAGAGCAGAGAACTGGTGAAGAATCCCCATGTACAGATATTGAATTAATAGGAAATCTTTGATTCAATTCCATGGATGTGATTATTCTCTCTGTGCTGTTGATATTATGCTGTTGCATATTTGCTTCTTGTTATGCTTTTGTTTTATATGTTGTATATGTGATTTCATGGTAGGTTTGAAATATGAGAGATTGAGGGAATAAGTTTCAATTGTTTCTCTATTCGAGCCAGGAGATTCCTGCATAGAGTTCAGTTGAATTCCTCCGCATAGAGTGCGTTGAGGGGGCTCTACAGTTAAACTCTTATTCTCACTCACCCAGGAGTTGTGTTGGATTATTCGAGCCGTGCAGGTGAAGTGCAGGTCGGATCTGTAGTCTCAGAGGTGAGTCTGGGGAAAGGGAGCGAAAGTCTCTGTTGCAGGCGAGTGCACAGGATCTGGAGGACTTAACAGCTTGAGGGCCTCTAAAGGAATCAGAGTTGATAAAGCTTAGAAGGGATAGTCCCGTTGAGAATACAATGGAACAGATTCCGGAGGGACTCGAATTGAGAGAAGATATGGAACAGAAGAAATTCAAGAGGAAGAGAATCGATGACTTGAAATAGCTGCGTAGAGTCGCGAATTCCCGCGGATCATTGGATCGTGGGGGAAGCTGCGAGAAAGTTAACCCTTGATCGCAGGAAGGGTCAATGCCTATCGGAGTTCGGCATTCGGTGATTGCCGGGACAAGAGTTCGTGGGTGTTGAAATCGCGAGTAGCGATTTCCCGATTTAACAGGAGTTGTTGATCGCCATAGGAGCACGTGGCACCTGATTCTGAGGAGTCGGAGAATCGGGATTCGACATTCGGAGGTTTGTCATGCAAAGGAATCGAGAGTGGTGAAATCACGATCCTGCGATTCCTGATCACACGGAGTGTGGAGGTGACATGGAGAGTGGGACCACGAGACATAAGTGGGGAACAGGTGGTGCCATCACGGAGAATCGCATATCGGCATTCGGGGTTTAGAGTTGCACGAATACGTGCATGCAGGGCTCGCGATCCCGCGAGACCCGATTTCCCGAGATAGTTGCCGGGAGAGTACCTGTGTATCCTGTGGGTGATTGAAGTCCCGATATGGGATTGAAAGATCTTGGACTCCTCGGGCCGAGTTGTTGAAGGTCCTGGTGCAGGCAACAGCCGTCGAGGGTCTGTTGCAATCAGAGTGGTATCAGAGTGGGAGTAAAAAAGTTCTCTTTGTTCAGGTAGCAGAGAGAAAGAAAGGATTACACCATGCCGCCCAGAAGAGAGAGGAAATCGCCTAATCATGAAGACAGGGATGCCCAAAGAAGAGGTAGGCCAGCAGGTAATGATGAGATGGAGCACCAAATACGAGATCTCAAGGTGAGACTCGAAGAGATGGAGACCACCCAAAGGCGTGGAGCTGGTGCAGTAGAGTTCAGTGATTCTGAGGTCGAAGAGGAAGCTGGACATGATGAAGGAGAGGTCACAGCAGAAGACGCATCAACAGAGAGGTTGATCAGAGCCATTTCGAGGATGAGCTCGAAGACCAAGATGGACATTCCCATCTATGAGGGGAGTCTAAATGCAGAAGATTTACTGGATTGGATCCAAGCCCTCGACACCTACTTTGATTACGAAGATATCGAAGAGGACGAGAAGGTAAGGCACACTGTCACGAAGCTGAAAGGACATGCAGTCTTATGGTGGGATGAGTTGCAGGCTGATAGGCGCTGCAAAGGAAAACAGAAAATCAAAAGCTGGGATAGGATGATCGCTAAGATGAAAGTGAAATTCATCCCCAGAGATGATCAGATCACTCTGTTCAGGTGGATGTAGAACCCGAGACAAAAGATGATGACCTTGAAAGAGTACACCGAGGAGTTCTACAGGCTCAACATCAGAGCAGGTCATCGGGAGAGTGATGATGAGAAGGTGGCGAGATACCTGAATGGGCTAAGGTACGACATTCAGGACGAGCTAAGCATGGTTACCATCCGAACAGTTGAGGATTCATACCAGATGGCTCTAAAAGCCAAGGAGAAGCTGAGCCGCAAGCAGGGACAACGAGGTCGAGGCAGAAGCCAACCCAGAGGCAAAGAAATTGCCCAAGAAAGAACACAAAATCCCAAGGAGGATTGGAAGAGGCCTCGGGGAAAAGCTGAAAGAGGTGGAACCTCACAGCAGAGGCAGCAAATTGCTGAGCCGAGGAGACAGCAAGAAGATCAGCAAGGGGAGTATGCCGATGCTAACGTATTTCCTCATACCCAAGGTAGAGGAAGAGGCCGAGGAGGAATTATCACATGTTTTACGTGTGGTAAAGATGGAGACAAAGCCATGGATTGTCCAGAGAGAAAAATGGACAGAGGAAAAGCTCACGTCGCTAAGGCGCAGAGGCGTGATGTGGAGGATGAAGACACTGGAAGTGGAAAGTCACTAACAATGCATAAAGTTCTCTTGAAACCTGAGAAAGAGGTGAAGGACACAGCTCAAAGATGCAGACTGTTCAGAATGACTTGCAAGACCAAGGGCTGGAAATGCAAGGTCATCGTGGACAGCGGGAGCACTGATAATCTCGTTTCAATCGAGATGGTGGAGAAATTGGCGCTGGAGACGAACAAGCACCCGAGTCCATATAAAGTGTCATGGCTGCAGAAGGGACACCAGGTATGTGTTACAAAACAATACTTGGTTGAATTTAAAATGGGTGAATATAAAGATAAAATTATGTGTCATGTCATTCCCATGGATGTTTGTCATGTATTATTGGGAAGACCATGGCAGTTTGACAGAAATGTTGTCCATGATGGAAGAATGAACACCTACACCTTGGAGAAGGATGGGGTAACACACACACTACTGCCGATAAAAGATAAGGAGGTGAAGCTAGAGGTTAGCAGCATGATACTTCTCATGAGTGGGAAGGAACTTCTCACAGAGATGGAGAAAAATGAGGATCCACAGTTCTTTGTTGTCCGGAAGCCGAGGATTGTCCTGATAAGCACAAGAGTGGACGACTTGCTAGAGGAGATTCAAGAACTATTGGGAGAGTTCGCTGATATCATCGTGGAAGAACTACCTCGTTCCTTGCCACCGATGAGAAGTGTGAGTCACCATATTGACCTCATACCCAGAGCAAGCTTGCCAAATAAGGCCGCATACAGGTTGACACCTCAGGAGAACGAGGAAGTCAAAAGGCAGGTACAGGACCTGCTGGACAAAGGACTGGTCAGAGAGAGTCTGAGTCCATGTGCTGTTCCGACAATACTAAGCCCAAAGAAGGATGGAGGCTGGAGGATGTGTACAGACTCTAGGGTGATAAATAAAATCACCATCAGGTACAAATTTCCACTGCTGAGAATGGACGACTTGATGGATTGCCTAAGTGGGGCAAATTATTTTTTGAAGATTGACCTCAAGAGCGGATATCATCAAATCGGGATGAGAGAGGGGGATGAATGAAAGACGACATTCAAAACAAACGAGGGTTTGTACGAATGGCTGGTCATGTCGTTTGGGTTGACAAACGCGCCAAGCACTTTTATGAGGCTGATGAATGAAGTCCTGCAGGAATTCATTGGCAAATTTTTGGTTGTATACCTGGATGACATATTGATTTTCAGCAAGACAAAGGCTGAACACTTGAGGCATTTGGCCACGGTAATGAGAAGGCTACAGTAGGAGAAGCTGCTGATAAATTTGAAAAAGTGTTCATTCATGCAGACAGAACTCATTTACTTGGGTTTTGTGATTTCGGTGAACGAGTTAAAGATGGATCCTGAGAAGGTAGAGGTAATCAAGAATTGGCCATCGCCGAGGAATGTTTTTGAGGTAAGGTGCTTTCACGGTTTGGCTAGTTTCTATAGGAAATTCATTCGAAATTTTAGTGGAATTAGCGCCGCAATGATGGACACGGTGAAGAAGTGGCATAAAGTTTTTCATTGGAAAGCTGAGGCTGAAAGAAGTTTCAACCTGTTGAAGCGCAAGGTAACCGAGAAACTAGTGTTGGTGTTGCCGAATTTTCAGAAGACCTTCCAGGTGAAGTGTGATGCCAGTGGGTATGCTGTTGGAGGGGTCTTGAGTCAGGATGATAGACCTGTTGCATACTACAGCGAGAAGCTAGACGATGCAAAGCTGAAGTACTCCACGTATGATAAAGAGTTTTATGCCATCATACAAGCATTAAAGAAGTGGAGGCATTACTTGATACCCAAGGAGTTCGTTTTGTATAGCAATAACCATGTATTGCAATTCGTGAGTCAGCAGGAGAAGCTGAATCAAAAGCATGCAAAATGGGTGGAATATATGCAAAATTTTACATTTGTGATAAAGCACATTTCGGGGACTGCTAATAAGGTAGCCGACGCCTTGAGTAGGAAATGTTTATTGCTGCAGGAGTTTAGAGTCAAAACCTTGGGGTTTGAGAACCTGAAATATATGTATGCAGATGATGTAGACTTCGGAGAAGCTTATGAAGCAGCTGAGAATCCATTTCTGAGGGATAGGAGTCCTTGGATTGACTACCTAGTCCAGGATGGATTGCTCTTCAAAGGAAATCAATTGTGCATTCCAGATTGCTCCATGAGGGAGAATTTGGTGAAGGAAAAACATAGCAGTGGATTAGCAGGTCATTTTGGACATGATAAGACATTCGCCAAGCTGAGAGAATCATATTATTGGCCTGGCATGAGAGCAGATGTTAAACGATTTGTTGACAAATGCAGGATTTGTCAACACGCGAAGGGCCGAAAGTAGAACACAGGGTTCTATCAGCGATTACCCATACCTGAGAGGCCATGGGAAGCCATTAGTATGGATTTTGTTCTGGGATTGCCGAGAACACAATGAGGAGTTGATTCCATTTTTGTAGTGGTGGATAGGTTCTCAAAGATGGCACATTTCCTTCCGTGTCATAAGACCAGCGATGCGACACACATCGAGAATTTATTTTTCAAAGAGATTGTGCGATTGCATGGATTGTCGAGAAGCATAGTCTCGGATCGGGATACGAAGTTCATAGGTCATTTTTGGAGGACGCTATGGAAAAAGCTGGGAACTGACTTGGCATTCAGTTCTTCATACCATCCGCAGACAGATGGACAGACCAAGGTGGTCAATAGAAGCCTGGGGGATTTATTGAGGAGCCTGGTGACAGAGCATCACACCAGTTGGGATCAGATTTTTCCACAGGCAGAATTCATGTACAATGATTCGATGAATCAGAGTACAGGTAAGAGTTCGTTCCAGATTTTGTATGGAACACAGCCGAGAGGAGTTTCTGAGCTAAGGGAGTCAGAACAGGCTGAAACTAGGAGCGCGAGGGTTGAAGAGTTTGCTGAAGCGATGCAAGAACTTCACGCAGAGGTGAAGCAGCGACTGCAGAAGTCCAATCAGGAGTATAAGCGTAGAGCCAATCAGAGTAAGAGGCAGCTTCAGTTTGAAGTTGGAGATATGGTTCTAGCACATCTAAGGAAGGAAAGGTTCCCGAGGGGAACATATAACAAGCTCAAGATGAAGAAAATTGGGCCGTGCAAGATCCTGAAGAAATTCAGGGAGAACGCATATGAGCTTGAGTTGCCAGAGGGCATCGGGATATCTCTGATTTTCAATATTTTGGATTTATACCCATACAGAGCTGGAGAAGGTGATCCAATGATCCAGTGGCAGAAGCAGTTGCCAGTTGCACAGAAGCCTCAGATGGAGTGCATACTGGATAAAAGAATAGGCAGAAAAACCAGGAGGAAGCAGTATTTTGAATACCTGGTAAAATGGAAGAACCACTCAGTGGAGGATGCCAGCTAGGAAACAGAGGTAGTGATACAAAAGAATGGGCAGACTGTACAGGAGCTCATGGATAGGAGCCCATGAAATCTTTTGAGCTGAGGAGTATGATGCAGGAGCATCCACACCTCATCAAGTGAGCCAGCACATCAAGAAGAGAAAGAACAGTTGGACAGCGCCAGCACATATAATTTTGAATACTTTGGAAAGATTGTTGCGTCGCCATTTGAATGAAAGCATTCATAAGAAGTGCATTTGTATTGTAATATAGATAGGAAGGCATTTATTAGAATTAATGCTGGTAGATAGGAATTCATTGTAGATTAGACAGTTCTACTTTCGAGAGGGAAAATGGAATATAGGCACCCTCCTTTGTATCATTGTAGAATTAGAAGCATTAGCATTGAGAGCAGGAAGAGAAGAGCAGAGAACTGGTGAAGAATCCCCATGTACAGATATTGAATTAATAGGAAAGCTTTGATTCAATTCCATGGCTGTGATTATTCTCTATGTGTTGTTGATATTATGCTGTTGCATATTTGCTTCTTGTTATGCTTTTGTTTTATATGCTGTATATGTGATTTCATGGTAGGTTTGAAATATGAGAGATTGAGGGAATAAGTTTCAATTGTTTCTCTGTTCGAGCCAAGAGATTCCTGCATAGAGTGCAGTTGAATTCCTCCGCATAGAGTGCGTTGAGGGGGCTCTACAGTTAAACTCTTATTCTCGCTCACCCAGGAGTTGTGTTGGATTATTCGAGCCGTGCAGGTGAAGTGCAGGTCGGATCTGTAGTCTCAGAGGTGAGTCTGGGGAAAGGGAGCGAAATTCTCTGTTGTAGGCGAGTGCACAGGATCTGGAGGACTTAACAACTCGAGGGCCTCTAAAGGAATCAGAGTTGATAAAGCTCAGAAGGGATAGTCCCGTTGAGAATACAGTGGAACAGGTTCCGGAGGGACTCGAACTGAGAGAAGCTGTGGAACAGAAGACATTCAAGAGGAAGAGAATCGACGACTTGAAATAGATGCGTAGAGTCATGAATTCCCGCGGATCGTTGGATCATGGGGGAAGATGCGAGAAAGTTAACCTTTGATCGCAGGAAGGGTCAACGCCTATCGGAGTTCGGCATTCGGCGATTGCCGGGACAAGAGTTCGTGGGTGTTGAAATCGCGAGTAGCGATTTCCTGATTTAACGGGAGTCGTTGATCGCCATAGGAGCACGTGGCACCCGATTCCGAGGAGTCGAAGAATCGAGATTCGGCATTCGAAGGTTTCTCATGCAAAGGAATCGAGAGCGGTGAAATCGCGATCCCGCGATTCCCGATCACACGGAGTGTGGAGGTGACGTGGCGAGTGGGACCACGAGACATAAGTGGGGAACAGGTGGCGCCGTCGTGGAGAATCTCATATCGGCATTCGGGGTTTAGAGTTGCATGAATACGTGCATGCAGGGCTCGCGATCCCGTGAGACCCGATTTCCCGAGATAGTTGCCAGGAGAGTACCTGTGTATCTTGTGGGTGATTGAAGTCCTGATACAGGATTGAAAGAGATTGGACTCCTCGGGCCGAGTTGTTGAAGGTCTTGGTGGAGGCAACGGCCATCAAGGGTCCGTTGCAATCAACTTGTAAAATAGAGGAAGCGACAGTAAGTGATTATCATCGAAATAGACTGTGCATAGATTAATCAAATAGGAAGAACATAATAGTAATCTCCAAAACTTGTACAGAGGAACAAATAAACGAAAGAGTCAATTGTGGCAAGGTCAATGATTTAACAAGAACTTCCATTATTAATTCCTAAAATCACACAGTGGAATTTTCGATTTGGGGTAAGGATCATAGTGAAGAATTATTACATTTATAAGCATTCATGGAGGTGCACAAGATGCGACCTGAGTATAATAACAATAGACGAATCATTAAAATTAAATAACATTACAGAAAGGTAAATTACGCAAGTTTGAGCACATAGAAAATTGCAGTAAGAACCCAATACATAGGTTAGAACCTAACTGTGGAAAATGTGTTTGAACCCTACGTTTTTTCTTCACATACATTCAACAGATGAGGCGGCGATTGGTTGCATGCTTAAGAATGGAAGTTAATAACAAGGGTACTCTCTCTTTTCTTAGTGCAGAGTGGTCGACATAGGAAAATCGTTTCATAAATGGCTTAAATTCATAACTGTATCAGACAAGAGATCAAGAGAAGGAGGTTGCCCAAGTGGCTGGGAGACAAACCGTAATTCTTCCTGGCAGAGGAATTTTTTTACAACCAGAGGATACAAACAAATGTTGTTTCAAATGAATAAGATCCTATTATTTTTCCATATATTTATACAGAATAAAAATTAAGAAATTTCCTATAGAGTGTTAATATTGCCATATATATGCACAGAATGTAAATTACGAAATTCCCACAGAGTTTTAACAACAGAAAAATATGAATAACATCAACCATCATAGTAAGTGTTGAGATATTTGGACGACTTCCAGAGCCCAATAATGTCAGTGATATGAATGATGCATAAAAGAAAACGAGGAAAATCAAAAGGTTTAACTTCTATTAACTATTCGGACCACGATCGAACTAAGAAGGGACCGCAAATGAGTATAGGCTTGAATATTAATAGCTAACCAAGAGGAAAACACAATAACCCTCAAACCAAGCATTAAATCTAAAGGGGTTTCACCTATAAATGGAAACATAAACACAGTAGAATCCTGGGGAAAATGCAAAAGGAGGCACAATTGTCATACATTGTCTAACCTCAAACAGAGAAAGCAATGTGACGTATGTACATTGAACCTCTCGACTAATTACTTTGAACCTCTTAATTTATTTTACATTCCACCAGACAGAGAATACATTTATGGAATACATCTCATAGAAAACATAAGAGATAGAACGTTACTCTCCCTTGTGCATAGAGAACCCTGAATGTGCATGCCTCCTTGCATCACTCACTAGAGCCGAGTTTACCAAACTCATTGATCATATACAACACAAAGGCCAATTTTTTGTATACAGAGTAGAGGCAAATTTCGCATATAGCGCACAGGAAAATTTCTTGTTGTGTGACTAATGGGGAAACTACGAAAAACAATTGCTACCTTGAGGCCCTCTCTATGGGAGTACAAGTGGTTGGTACACACCCATTACCTCTGCCATGTGAAGTCAAGGAAATGGTGAACCTGCATTGGGCGTTTTCACATAAGTGTCAACTTGGAAGGTACGAGACTGGATTCACCATTAATGGACCAAGCCAGGAGTAAATGCCTATAGGCCAGCATGGAGGCTTAGACCCGACCTGTCATCCACCATAAAATGATTTTTGAACCACTTAATTGTTGAGTCATGTTTTATCCTAGAGTTAAACCTAGAACGATGAAACTTTGTTAATATTCAGGTAGGGTTACTAACGTTTTACTATAGGTATTTCGTTCTCACCTATTGTTTAAATATTTCTCTACACTATGATAAATCCATATGTTGTTATGGATAGTCTATATGATAAACGATATATTGTTATGGCATCTATATGATAGTCTATATGATAAACAATATAATGTTATGGGTAGTCTATATGATAGTCTATAGTCTATAGACTATATTGTTTATCGGAGCTAAGAGATTATGTAGAATTGGAAAATATATGATTAATGATAGTCTATTATGCGATCTAATGTGGATAGAATGTTTGTACATAAACTTAGTAGATTTTCTAAGGGCTATGACAGTCATGGTCATCGACTCTTTAATACAAACAAGTGTGTGATTCATAATCCAATAAGGACGTTATAATGAAATATAATAGTAAGAGACAAGTGGACTTTAAATCTCCTTTGGCCTTTAAGAGGGATAATGACAAAGAAGTAAAATTGATATGCATACATTAAAGGAATACGATATATATAATGGATTATCTCTGTGTCACAAAACAATGTTGGAGATTCAAGGGACTTTAATGCCCCCTAACAAAATTTCATTTTTAAGGGAAATTTGGGGTACATTACAAATGGTATCAGAGATGAAGGTTACAACACTTGGACCTCAAGGAAAGACCAAAATTATTTTAATTCTTTTATTTTTGTTGAATAAAATCTAACAAATATGTTTATTGTTACAAACAAAAAAATTGTTGGTCTATTGTGATAATGTCAACACAGAATGTAGAAGAAATCATACCTGAAGAGAATCCAAATCAAGGACTTCCTAAAGAACCAGGGCATAACAGTGCAGGAATTTCAGCCACCCAAGTTTTGGAAACAATGAAGAACCTCATTGTGAAATTACAAGTGCTTAAAGAAGATAACAAAAAGATGAAAAAGGCATAGGAAGACTAGTTAGAAATAAATGAAATGTTTCTACACAGTATAGTAACCAAGAGGATCCAAAAGAAAAATCACAAAGAGGAAGAAGTCAACAAAAGGTCCTCTAAAAACTATGGTCATGAAACAAAAAATGAGAATAGTTCTTCCGAACACACACACGTGACAGGAAACAAAACAGCTATGGGAAGAAAAAGAAAACAAGTAGATCACTTGGAAGGTGAATTCAAGAAAATAAAACTGTCCACATGTTATGGAGAATCAAGTATGGGTGAAGAGGATGAAGTATGACTACTTGATTTAAAGAAATACTTCCATATTTACGACTAATCTAGTAATATGAAAGTCGGAATGGCCATTTACAACTTGAAGGGAAAAGCAAGTATCTGGTGGCAAGACCTGAAATTGGCTAAGGGATTGAAAGAGAAACAAATGGAATGGTCAGATTTTAAAAAATATTTCAAGAAGCAATATTTGTCAGAAATCTATTACGAAAGAAAAACAGAGGAATTTTGTGAACTAAGAATTGGACAAATGACCATGGACGATCTGATAAATAAATTTCTAGAACTATTGAGATTTGTACCATACATCAAAGAAGACAAAGTAAAGATATAATGATTCTTAAGTTGTCTACCATATTCGTACAAAGACATAATTGAATTTGACAATCCCAAGTCTTTAAATGAAGTTCTTAGAAAGTCTTGGGTGTGCTATGATCAGTACAAATAGAGGGATGAGATTCCCAAGGCATGGAAGGACAAGAAACAAGATAGAATGAATCAACGAAAGAAAGCCTTCCAACCAACCCCTTTCCATAATATGGAAAAAAGTTTCCAAAAGAAGGACTATCATTCAAACACCTAGAGCACTCAAGGGGGAGGTAGACCGCTTAACCTAGGAGTCAAGAAAGTTGTGGACATCCCCAGAGAACCATTCAAGTGTTGGTAGTGTGGAGAACCTCACTTGAGGATAAATTGTCCACACTTAATTTCCATAGCAAGAACTTCAGTCCATAACCTGCAAGAAGCTTCGACAGTAGGAGATATGGGCATAAGCATGCACATAATTAATGTAGCTATGGATGGCAGTCAAGTTCATCATCAATCCACTATCATGGAGGTTGAAGGTAAAATTCATGATAACTTCATTTCCATATTAATTGACCCAGGAGCTAGTATGAGTTATGTTACCCCTGGTTTAGTTGAATTAAACAAGATCAAGAAAGTAAAGCATGCTCAGTCCTAGTTAGTACACTTAGAAATAGGGACCAAGAGAAAGGTAACAGATTTTATTCCTGAATGTGAACTCAGCATAGATGGTCAAAATAAAAAGTTATATATGAACATTTTACCTTTGGGATCTTACGATTTAATCATTGGAATGGACTGGTTAGAGAAACATAAATTAATATTAAACTGTTACGAAAATTCACTTATTTACAGAGATGAAAACAACATAGTGAGGACAATACAAAGGATCAGAAAACCAATTTCAGTTAGGTAGATATCAACCATGCAGTTTAAGAAATGTATGAACAAAGGTTTCCAAGTTTATTCTATTCAGGTAACTAATCTATTAGAAAAGGAAAACAAACCCAGTCTATAGGACTTTGCAGTCCTACATTGGTTTAGAGATGTATTTGTGGATGAAATACCAGAACTACCTCCAAGAAGAGAGATATATTTCTCTATCGATCTACTACCTAGATCTGCCCCAATATCTAAGGCACTTTATAGAATGATTCTACCTGAATTAATGGAACTAAAAAATTTTGTTGCAAGAACTGCTAGATAAAGAATATATCAGACCAAGTGTCTCACCTTCGGGAGCACCGGTTCTCTTCGTTAAAAAGAAAGATGGGACCTTGAGACTATGCATTGACTATCGAAAAATAAATAAGACGATGATCAATAAATAAGTATCCTTTACCCAGAATTAACGATCTGTTTGACCAAGTTGGAGGAGCAAGGATCTTCTCTCAGTTAGATTTAAGGTATGATAATTACCAAGTCATAATAAAAGACGAAGACATAAATAAAACAACATTTAGAACCTGTTACGGACACTATGAGTTTTTCATAATTCCATTCGGTCTTACTAATGCACCAACAACCTTTATGTGTTTGATGAATAGTATATTCAGTCAATATATGGATAAATTTGTGTTGTTGTTTATCGATGATATTTTAGTTTACTCAAAAATGGAAGAAGGACATGAAGAACATCTAAAGAACATCTGAAGAACATAAGTTGTATGTGAAGTTTGATAAGTGGGACTTCTACCAAATAAAGATATAGTACCTAGGACATGTGATATCCAAAGATGGTATTGCAGTTGATCCAGAAAAGATAAAATCCATTATGGAATGCCCTATTCCTAAGGATATAGAATACATCATATCATTCATGGGAATTACCGGTTATTACCAAAGATTTATCGAAGTATTTTCTAAGATTGTGTATCCAATTACATCCCTACAGAAAAAGGGAATAAGATTTACTTGGTAACAAAAATGTCAGGACAACTTTGATAAATTAAAAAGATTGTTAACTACAACACCTATCCTAAGGGTAGCAGATCCTGACAAAGAACATGAACAAAGAAGGACAAGATGGACACAAGATGGACACGTCATCTGTTACAAATCATGTAAACTGAAAGAACATGAACAAAATTACATTACACAGGATTTGGAATTAGAATTCATAATTCATGATTTGGAAATGTGGTGACATTATTTAATGGGGAGAAGGTTTGTGCTACTAATCGACAATAGTGGTGTAAAGTTTTTATTCAGTCAACCAGATCTCAACGCAAGGCAAGCAAGATGGTTGGCCTTTTTAAGTGAATTTGATTCCGAAGTAAGACAGATCAAAGGTAAAGAAAACAAAGTTTCAGATGCTCTAAATCGAAGGACTAATGGACTTTATGAGTTAAGTATTAGCAAAGAAGAAAATGACATTGAACAAAGAATAAAAACTGCAAGAAGTAATGATGAAAAGTACATCAAAACAACAACAGAATTACGAGAAAATGCAGAAAAACTGAACAAAACAAATTTGAATTTAGATAAAAATGGAATGCTAAGGTTCAAAAATAGGTTGTACATACCTAATTCTGTTGATTTAAAATAAAAAATTCTTGACGAATTGCACAAAACGTCGTATTCTGGTCATCCGGGATACCAGAAAATGATAACAACTTTAAGAAAATTGTTTTATTGGCCTAACATAAAGAGTGAAACAACTGAATATTTATCTAAATGCTTATATTGTCAACATGTAAAGGTTGAGCATCAACATCCATCTAGCCTGCTATAGCCTCTACCTATACTAGAATGTAAGTGGGAGATTATCTCGTTGGAATTCATCACAGGTTTGCCTAAGACTCAAAAGAAAAATGACTTGATTATGGTAGTGATTGATAAACTTAGCAAATCTGCACATTTATACCTGTGAAATATACATATAAAGAAATTAATATTGCTGAAATTTTTATGAAATAAATATTTAGATTGCATGGAATTCCTAAGATGGTGATCTTCGATAGAGATGTCAAATTTAGGTCAAAGTTATGGAAGGAATTGTTTGTAGGTTTGGATACTAACCTGAATTTCAGCACAAGCTACCATCCACAAACGGATGGGAAAACCAAATGAATGAATCAGAATATGGAACACATGTTACGAATGTACATGAGAATGAAACGAACTAAGTGGGAGGAGTACCTACACTTAGTTGAATTTGCTTACAATAATGGCTATCAGACATCAGCCAAGACGAGTCCCTTCAAAGAATTATATGGAAGGAAATGCACAAGCTGGATTAGTTGGGATAATCCAGTTGACAGGCTTATGATGGGACTGAAAATGCTCCAGGAAATGGAGAAAATGGTAAAAAGGGTACAACAGAATTTAAGGGAGGCCCAAGACCGACATAAAAGCTACACATATTTAAGAAGGAGACACCAGGAATTTCAAATTGGGGACCATGTGTATATGAAATTCAAAGAAAGGAGGAGCTCACTAAAGCTAGGAAATTTTTCAAAGTTGGTGCCCAGGTTTTATGTCCCCTTCGAGATTTCAACTCGAATCGGACCCATGGCGTATCAACTGGCACTTCCTGCAAACCTAAAATTTCATAATGTTTTTCATGTTTCCTTATTAAAACGTTATATTCATGATCCCACTCACATCATTGATTGGAACATGGTGTAGGTGGAACTAGAAGGCGAGTTCCAAGTGGAACCTTTGTGCATTATGGAACAGGAAAGAAATAGTACTACGAAACAAAGCCATCGACCAAGAAAAAGTGCAATGGAAGCACTTTAGCCCTGAGGAGGCCACTTGGGAATTGGAGGAAGATTTGTTGAAATCTTATCCAACCCTATTCTGAGAGAGGAATGAATATCGATGATAGTTTTTTACTTAAGGGGGAGAGGATGTAATATCCTCAAATTTTATAATATTAAATTCTAAGTGAACTTTGAAATAAACTTCCACTTTTGGAAAATTCGAATTTGGAAATTATTTTCCATTTATGGGAAATCCAATTTTGTAATTTTGATTGTTGTAATTAATTATTTGATGATTGTTGGGCGAATATTTGACTTACCCAACTAACCTATTTTACTTTGACACATGTGTAAGACAAACTTTTAATAAATTAAATGATGGAAGACAAATGGAACAACCAGGTTAAAAATAATTGACCATGACTCCATGAGTGGGGAACAAGTTTGGGTTACCTCAAGGATTCTTTTTAAAGGTGGAAGATGTGGAATTTGACAACTAGCAGCCCCTAAAAATCATGGATTTGTAAAGCTATGAATTTCCCCAAGGAGGGAAGGAAATACCTAGGCACAAGGATGCATATTTTAACAACATATGAAGGAGGAATGACGTTGCTTAGTATGTTGGGGAAAAGAAAGTGTTTGCCGTTTTAAGAACTGTTAGTGTGAGGAAAAGGATTTTTCTGATCTGTGGATGGTGACTATAGCTAAGGAGGATCATTCAGTTTTCCCTTATGGACTCATGGTCAGGCTAGGGGGTGAGTAGGAAAAGTGAACTTGGTTGTTATGTTCTATGGTTGGGTGGAACGTGGTTGTTCCATTAGTATTCTAGCATCACATTTCAGATATGTATCTCAGCTCGTATTCCTTTGTCAATGTTATATTTATGGTTATTATTTGTTAGGAATATGTTGATTGTGTATGCATAAGTGAAACCAATTCTTAAGGGACTATATGACCCTGTTTTACTATGGCTTTTTATAGTTAAATGGTAATAGAAATATTGTGTATTTGAATGTGATGGTTGTACATAGATATTTAAATGTGTGTGTGTGTGTGTGTGTGTGTGTGTGTGCGCTCATACATAAAGAAATAGTAGAAATATTGTTATGTTCCTATTGGCCATTGAAAATATAATGAATTGCTATCTAAATCTATACATATGCAAATACCACAGAGAATAGATAGAATGAATAACAATCTGAATACACTCTTTATTACTATAGAAATATAGTGATGAATTCAAAGTATCTTACAAATGCAATCTTTGTATCCAATCTATCATTGTTCAAATATTACAGTTAGAGTACCATAGAACAAAGACTCCACAATATCTTGTATTGTAAACATAGTTCTAAGAAGTATACACATAATCTGTATGTTAGTGAAGTAATGCGCACATAGATTAGAAATTGAATACCTTTCAAGGTAAGATGCTTCCTTCATCCGATTACACCAACTTGCGCAACCTGCAAATGAAGTAAACAAGGGTTTAGTAACTTGCTAGCATTCTAATTCTATGAAAATCAAACAATAGAATAAGCCAGGGACAAAAATTTGCTTGAAACCTTAAGAAAATCCAGATCGCCTTTTATTCCTTGTGCGACAATGTGCCCATGATCCAGGAGGAGGAGGAGTGGACCTAGAACCGACTGATGGGTACCCTTGCAAAACAAAAAAGGCCCATCATTAATTTCATATATACATGTATAGAACCTTTCACTTGTAAAATAGAGGAAGCGACAATAAGTGATTATCATCGAAATAGACCGTACATAGATTAATCAAATAGGAATAACATAATAGTAATATCCAAACGCTATACATAGGACCAAATAAACGAAAGAGTTGACTGTGGTAGGGTCAATGATTTAAAAATAACTACCATTATTAATTCTCGAAATCACATAGTGGAATTTCCAATTTGGGGTAGTGATCACAGTGAGGAATTATTACATTTATAAGCATTCATGGAGGTGCACAAGATGTGACTTGAGTATAATAACAACATATGAATCATTAAAATTAAATAGCATTATAGAAAGGTAAATTACGCAAGTTTGAGTGCATAGAAAATTACAGTAAGAACCCAATACATAGGTTAGAACCTAACTATGCAAAACGTGTTCGAACCCTACATTTTTGCTCTACATACATTTAGCAAATGAGGTGGTGAGTGGTTACATGCTTAGGAATGGAAGTTAATAACAAGGGTACTCTCTCTTTTATTAGTGAAGAGTGGTCAACATAGGAAAACCCTTTCATAAATGACCTAAATTCGTAACTATATCAGATAAGAGATCAAGTGAAGGAGGTTGTCAACGTGGTTGCAAGACAAACCCCAATTCTTCTCGGCAAAGGAATTTTTTTACAACCAGTGAATACAAACAAATGTTGTTTCGAATGAAGAAGATCCTATTAATTTGCAATATATTTATACAGAATGCAAATTACAAAATTTTCTGCAGAGTGTTAATATTTCCATATATATACACACAATGTAAATTATGAAATTCCTATGGAGTTTTAACAACAGACAAGTTCGAATAACATCAACCACCGTAGTAAGCATTGAGATCTTTGGACGACTTCCAAAGTGCAAGAATGTCAGTGATATGAATGGTGCATAAAAGAAAACAAGTAAAATCAGAGGGTTTAACTTCTATTAATGCTTCAGACCATGGTCGAATTGAGAAGAGACCAAAAAAGAGTTTAGGCTTGAAGACTAACAACCAACCGAGAGGAACACACAATAAACCTCAAACTGAGTGTTAAATCTAAAGGGGTTTCACCTATAAATGGAAACATAAACACAGTATAATCCCAAGGAAAATGCAAAAGGAGGTGCAACTGTCATACATTGTCTAACCTCAAACAGAGAAAGCATCATGACATGTGTACATTGAACCTCTCAAATAATTACTTGGAACCTCTCAATTTATTTTACATTCCACCAGATAGAGAGGACATTTACAAAATATGTCTCACAGAAAACATAAGAGACAAAACGTTACTCACCCTTGCACATAGAGAACCTCAGATGTGCATGCCTCCTTCCATTGCTCACCAGAGCCAAGATTACCAAATTCATCGATCATATATAGCGCAGAGGCCAATTTTTCGTATACAGAACAGAGGCAAATTTCGCATACAACACAAAGGAAAATTTCTTGTTACAGGACTAAAGGGGAAACTACAAAGAAAAATTGCTACCTTGAGGCCCTCGCTATAGGAGTAAAAGTGGTTTGTACACACCCATTACCTCTTCCATGTGAAGTCGAGGAAATGGCGAGCCTGCATCGGGCGTTTTTGCCTAAGTGTCAATCTGAACGGTACGGGACCAAATTCATCATTAATGGACCAGGCTAGGAGTAAATGCCTATAGGCCAGCATGGAGTAGGCTCAAACCCAACCGGTCATCCACCATAAAATGGTTTTCGAACCACTTAATTGTYGAGTCATGTTTTATCCTAGCGTTAACCCTAGAATGATGAAACTTTGTTAATAGTTGGGTAGCGTTACTAATGTTTTAGTATAGGTATATCATTCTCACCTCTTGTTTGAATATTTCTCTACACTATGCTAAAGTCATATGTTGTTATGGATAGTCTATATGATAAACAATATATTGTTATGGTGTCTATATGATAGTATATATGATAAACAATATAATGTTATGGGTAGTCTATATGATATTCTATAGTATATAGTCTATGTTTTTTATCAGAGCTAGGAGATTATGTAGAAGTGGACAATATATGATTAATGATAGTCTATTACATGATCTAATGTGGATATCATGTTTGGACATAGACTTAGTGGATTTTCTAAGGGCTATAACGGTCATGGTCACCAAATATTTAATACAAATAAGTGTGTGATTAATAATCCAATAACAATGCTATAATGAAATATAACAGTAAGAGACAAGTGGTGTTTAAATCTCCTTCAGCCTTTAAGAGGGATAAGGACAAAGAAGTAAAATGGATATGCATACATTAAAGAATAAGATATATATAATGGATTATCTTTGTGCCGCAAAAAAATGTTGGAGATTCAAGGGATTTTAATGCCCCCTAACAAAATTTTATTTTTAAGGGAAATTGGGGTACATTACATCATTCTACTTATACGTCAGGGTCGCTGGACGGGGAAAGGAAAGGTGGTTGTAGACACCTTCTATTTGTAGTCAGAGAACATAGGGGGTTGTAGCCTCGTCTTGATTGTAGCCATAAAATTGGGGATTTGGAGTTTCCCTCGGGTTGTAGATTGAAAAACTAGGGGGTTGGATCCTCCTTCCAGTTGTAGCTGGAAAACAAAGGAATTTTGTGCTTCCAATGAACATAATTCTAAGAGACATATAAGAAAAATCATTATGTGGTTTTCTCTCGCTTTGGGTTTCCACGTAAAACACTAGTGTATTGTGTATGTGTTTGATTTCTCATTTGTTCATTGTTTATTTACTATGCAACTATTGGATGATAATGCAACATTGATATATGTTGGCAGCCAACCCAATTTTTTTTCGATTACTCTCGAAAGCTGCCTACACCCCTTGCGGTATCATGACAAATCATTGTCGCATTGTGTTAATGGACATGTGTCTCGTTTTTTCAACCATTACAATTCAATTTCGACTCAGTTTTCACAATTGCAAATGTGAAAACACCTATCTCGTTGATTATACTGTCGTCGTCTTTTTGATTTGTTGGTTGATATTCGATCACTGGTTTATCGTATGATTGATAAAGGTTTGTCAAACTTATGTTCTTAATCTTCGTCTTACCTTGATTACGCAGTTGGATGTATTCCACCATTAAACCTTTGGGCATGAAAGTTATTGGTTCTATTTATTGAAAGTTATGACATATTTGCTCATATTGTTTTATCCGTGTTATAGTTTTCATTTGATTATCATATAAAAACATTGCATCGTGTGGGTCTAAGGTTTTGGAATACAAACGCATGTGATATACACCAACTACAATGGCAAATTCGTAAAGGTATGATAACTATGGTTTTGATGGCGCATAAGTTGATCTATTCGATTTTGGGAAATCGATTCTTTGCATACTATGCTTGAAAAGCAGATTATACGATGAGTATTAAACCCCGAGCTATCAGTTAGCAATTAAACCTGGTGATTAAGCAAATAGCGGTGGAATTGGCACGTTAATTCGTAATTAATGCAGGTACTGTGTTAGTGATTGAACTTCACACTTGGCA
>ML790153.1:258052-268392 GCA_009831015.1 Picea engelmannii | reverse complement strand
TAGTATTTAGTAGTTAGAATAGTTAGCGTAATTTGTAGTTAGTTTAGTATAGTTTAGTTAAGTTTGTTTTATTAGTTTCTAGTTTCCTTTAATTTAGTTTGATTTCTTTTTATTTAGTTAGTTAGTTTATTGTAGTTTGTTTTATTAGTTTCTAGTTTCCTTTAATTTAGTTTGATTTCTTTTTATTTAGTTAGTTAGTTTATTGTAGTTTGTTTTATTAGTTTCTAGTTTCCTTAGTTTAGATCATTTAGCTTAAATCACTTTCTCTTCGGTTTCCTTGCGAGACCTTAGAGCGGCCAACGGAGTCGTTAAACTCGTCAGGGTGGTCCATACCAAACGGCTTGGGTTATTTAGACAACCCCGGACCGGTTCCACTCTCCCAGTTGACGGACGGTCATTTTCGCCCGTCAACAATATAACACTTGCATTTTATGGTGAAAAAGGATTAAATTGCTCTATTATTGATTCACCCCACCCCACCCCCCCTCAGTAATCCAACAATAACACTATTGTTCTCAAAAATATGTTTTGATTTAGGGTCATTTCTTAATATGAACCACCAATCCCTATCTAACAAATCTGGGTAAAAAAACACTTGGTTGTAGTGTTTTTGGAAAACATAAGTCTCCTTAGCTTCACCCCACATCTTTCTAGAGTTTATACATATCAACCCACTATCAAGATCTTCCTTACTTTATTCTGATCAAAGGTGTCCAACCACTTGCACCTAAAAATAATACATTGGAATTAATAGAAGTCCACTCCAATGATATCTTGTATCTTTCTAACATAACCTAAATTCCCCCATATTATCTTTTGATCACGATGGTTAGCACAACTAGATTGGTCAAAATTGACTTCCACTCCACTTTATTGTGTCATGTGTCCATCATCGACATTCTCTGTGTGAAAATGATGTCCATATGCCCACATAGATGGGAAAGTCATAATGTCATGTTTCTAATAACCCAACCAATAAAATATAAAATATAGATGTTACAATTAAAAGGTGCATTATGAAGTTAAAAATGTACACAAAGAGATTATTACCGAGTTGTTGCACCCAATCCCTATGTTTAGTGCATCCTCTTCAACATGTGGGTAATGATTGGATGCATCATATTTATTTCTGACTTGGTAAAAAACCCAACTATTGGGGCATATCATTGGCATATTTTCCCCTAAAGACTCATAATATATGTACCCCTCTGTCATAGACCCCTTGGGGTTTTCCCTTTGTTGAACAAATCCTTTCAATTTCTTCATGTCCCTCTCTAAAAATAACATCCAATGACATGAGACCACTTCGAATAATTCAACCTCATCTACTAGGTGAATTAGAAGTCCATGAAACTTGTTGACATTTCCTTCTCAAACATACAAACAATCTCTGCTATCTCTTGTTTCCATCGTGGAATGTTATCCATATGAATATCCTTTGATGTGATCCAACGTGCAAATGCAGATAATTTAGATATGTCACATCGTAGGTCCTAGGGTAAGTCATGGTTCACACACCCATGCATGAGCAGAGGATAATGACACTACAAATTAAACACATACAAAATAAAATAAAAATATCCCATGGCGTAAAAATTAAAAAAAATAATAAAATCACGTTTTTGACTTACGTACTCTTATAAGGTTCAAATGGTCATGTGATTTCAACCCTGATAAATGGTCTTCCACAATCAAGTTACATCATATTGAAGACCCATATAAATAATAAACCTTCACACCCAATATAACTTCATTTTCCAAAGAAATATCATCTTTAGTAAAAATCCAAGGGACATCACCTTCTTTGAAATACCAAGAGGGACCATCCTCTCCTCTACTTTCTTGTCTTGGATAATGTTTCTTTTTAGTTTTTGAAGAAATGATATCTCTCCTAACAGCCAATATGTCACTTTATTTTGATGGTATGTGCCTCCATAAAGAAGATGGAACATTTTTAAATATATGCATGAGATATAGTAAGTGGGAAATCTCAATATTCTCCCAATATGCGAGCTCATAAAATACATATTTCTTTTTCATCCCAATGGGAAATTTCTCAACATAGGTGTCAAACAATTATGGGCCATCAAACATAGGCTCCCCATTTGAATCAAACATTTTTGTAATCTCCTTCTCCTTCTCTCTCTCTCATATGCTCTAAGCCATTATGTTGGTTTCATTATTGCAGGTCGTTGGGTTCTCTATGGTTTACCATTGAAAGTGGGTGTTTCTCTTATGTAAGGGTGTTTTTCTGGGAGGAATACCCTAGAGAAGTCATACACTAGCTTTCGTAGGTGGATAGATCACCTAGCCTCCAGAGAAGGTCCACAACATTTACATCCATGATACACTTTTGTTATACCTGTGAAATTATTAATTTATATAGAGAACGTTAGCGTTAAAGATAAGAACAATCACATCGAATTAAATATGACAAAAAATATTGTTACATATATAAACAAATCAATAAACATGTAATTTGCCAGAGAAAACTCCTAAGCCTGGATAATCATGTGTGGTGTAAGAACATATTCCATACAACATAAAACTCCTCTTTGTTGTGATGGTTCTTGATACATCGTATACATGTATCCCTTCCCATAATTCCTTCAATTAATATACCAATGGTTGTAGGTAGACACTCATATTATTCACTTGTCTTCTACTAGGGACTATAATATCCAACATAAGATGTTCATTCTTCATGGAAAACCATGGGGTATATTTTTATTGATCACTACTACATGCCAAACATAATAGTTGGTGTTTTGGAGGGAATATGGGTTCACTCCATCCATGTCTATGTTGAGTCATAGACTTCGTACTTCATCCTTAAATTTTTCAGGCCATGTATCCTCTATATGATCCATGGCTATTGATTGTTTTGGATTCACATAACTCCCAACTCATTTCTGTGTGAGGTATGTCATCCCTGAAACATAGATAATTCCTTGCAACAAAAGAGCCTTTATATCCTTAGGATTATAAGCATGTTCCTCAATATATTATGAGGAGGACCATGTGATTTACCATTTTTATTTTATTTATGGTACCTTCCATGCCCACATTTCAGACATATCTCATTGTCTTCATATTCTCCTCTATATAGAATAAGATCATTCGGATATGCATGATATGATATGTACTCTACACCCAACATTTTCAACATTTGCTTTGCCTCTTTGCAGCTATCGGGAATGACATTATCACTTGGAAGAACCTTATCATTGAATAACATATAGTTAGTGGGCAAGAAAAATGTACAATGTCATTTAACATTCATAAAATCGACCGTTTTTAATGTTTATTGTGTGACACGCTTTCTCAAAATATAATGGAATGGATGGTCAGTTACCTCAATATTTATGAGAAACACATGTTTGACATGCCAAACATTTCTTTCAAGTGGTACAGTAACATTGTTGTCCCCAACTAGGTAGACTTTGACCGGCTAGGTCCAAAGAGAGGGTTGGTGGAAGCAGATTTCAGGCTTTTGAAAAAGGTATCAATGATATGAGCATCATCCCATAGCTCACCATTCTGGAATGCATATAACAACATTGTCTCAATGGCAGTTGTATCTTGTAAATAATCATCCATACCAACCTCTATTTGATTGACTCCATTTCCAACTTGTGAAGAACTACTATTGTTGTAGTCATTTCTAATTGGTGAATCTGGACGTATTGGGAATTGAATAGGTGGTTGATTCAACCATTCTTGGTATGCTTCCTCTCCGAGATGTGCTCTTATTGAATCCTTCTCTCGATTTGAGATTGGAGTGGGATGCAATGGAAGATGATAGGTAGGTCGTTCATCATCAGAATCCTAATTTCAAAAAATATTGAACATTAATACATCGATGATATTAATAAGCATGATGCAAATGGTTTGTTCAAATTACATTATACAAAATAATTATTACCATCGCTGACCCAAGATTGTGGATGGAAGATGGCATGTTACAATTGGTAGGGTAAAGTAGTTGTCCATTTTCATCTACCAACTGCTTGCGGTATGTTGCTCTTGATAAGAGCTTTTGACATTTTTGAACCGGTGGAATATTTTTTGCATCTGAACTCAATTCTGAATTAAGATCCTACAAATTTGAATACATTTTTATTTAGATTGACATGGATTAAATAAATAAATTCAATTAGATAATCAAAATATAAATAAAATATGCACTTACTGGAGATGGAAAGGGAGAACTCCGCGATTGAATTTGAGCAACATGGAATGGGATGGAATTTGAAGAATTGGCCATTTGATATTATAAGATTTTCTCACTGCATTTGACCAAAATCAATAGTATTTTTTTAAGAATAAGGTGAATTTAAGTGGAAAATGTATACTGTGAAGTACTACAAGTCATATAGATGCATCCTAAAAGATAACTTAAGATGAATATACTATTTTTGTGAAAATAAAACTTCAGATAACTTTTAAAACATAATGGTGTACTTATTTAAACAAAATGCATTGGTGCATCTATAACAATAAAAAACACTGGGGCGTTTAATTACTAAACACACTAGTTCTCAAGATTTTAAATAAATAAAAAAGAATTATATGATATCGGTGCTCCAAAAATATTTAGCACACTGGTGCTTTATATAAACAAACGCACTGGTGCATTATATTAATAAATGCACTGATGTTTCAAAAAACTAAAAACAAAACGTGGATTTGTTTTTTTACAATTGAAAAATGAGCAGGAAATTATTTTTCGAAAATCTAATTTCATAAAGTCCTTTAAATAGTAAGAATCTATTCATTATTTCATTAATTTTCCAAAATTTACACGGGAGAGATTTGCAAGAGAGACATACCGGGGAGCATTATGGAATAGCATAATACTTTAGAACAAAAGAATTATTTAGA
The DNA here is from genome assembly GCA_009831015.1 of Picea engelmannii. NCBI lineage: Eukaryota > Viridiplantae > Streptophyta > Pinopsida > Pinales > Pinaceae > Picea > Picea engelmannii. The sequence goes on along the minus strand of ML790153.1, from coordinate 263,508 downwards.
AGATCAGAATTTGAAGGGTATAGTGATTCACTCAAAACCCTTTTCATAAAGTCCTTTAAATAATATTAATCTATTCACTATTTCATTATTTTTCCAAAATTTACAAGGGAGAGATTTGCAAGAGAGACGTATTGGGGAGCACTGTGAGCAACATAATACTTTGGAACAACATAATTATTTAGAAGATCATAATTTGAAGGGTATGGTGATTCACTCAAAACCCTTTTGGAGCGACAAAACTATTTAAAAAATTGGAATTTGAAGGGTGCTTTGTTTCATTCAAAACTCTGTATAATAAAAATTTTAAATTTTACTATTGATTTTAACAATTAATTTTTTTACAATTTGTATCGCTATTTAGATTTAATTAAAATTTAAAAAAAAAAAAATCATACTTACCTTAAACCCTTGCTTTTTCTTTCTTATGTGGCCGCAAAATTTCACCTTAGGGTTTAACTCCCTCTATCACTTCACAATTATGGTTTTTCTTTTTAGGCATTTTAGATTTAATGGGTTTGTGTTTTTATATATAAGGTGTTTGACATGTGATGCAAGGGTACCACTTATTGCATCAGATCCAAACCCTCTTGTCCCTGTCACATTTTTTTTAAATGGTTTATGGTTATAGGTGCACTAATTTGACTATAACTCATCAGTGTGCTTACTGATAAAGTACACCGGAAATGTTGTAACATAAATTTTTTTTAAATTGTACATCGGTGTGTAATTTTTTTTGGTTATTTTTTTTTTCGTTCATGGTATTTTTTTTGTTTTCATTTTTTACTCTAGACATGGTGTTTTTATCGATACATATCACACCGTTAAGATTTAAAGTATTTTCTGAAAAATTATTTTTTCTTTTTCGTCTGTTTCCTATATCGAATGTGTTGATTAAGGTTGGTTTTCATTGATGTCAACCCTTGAAGAAAGCCCCGTAGCACAAAGGTTTAGGTAATGGACCCAATATTGTTCGATGTAAATATGACTCAATATTTTTTTTTTATGGTTGATAAGAAGTAAATATGGATGAACTCCAAAGTGGTCCCCTTATGGTGAAAGGCCTCACGGGAAGATGCTTTGTGGAGTAAGAGAACCCATGCTTAATTGTGGAATAATGAGATGAAGGAAAGTTAATTTGTCAGGTTAAATATCCTATATGGATAGTTTTTTTCATGTTATTTCTAGTGGTATGTGGAACACCACATAATTCCTCACGGTTAGAGAGTTATGGCCATGAGAAGTTGGAGACCCCAGGTTTGGGTAATGGACCCAAGTTTGTTTGATGGGTAACGGTATGAGTTATGATATATTTTAAGACAATACTATTCTATATGGATAGTACATGTCATGCCATTTCTACTGGTATGTAGAACGTCACATAACTCCTCACGGTTCGAGAGTTATGGCCTTACGAAGTTGGAGGACCCTCATATGTCATCTAGAAGCCCCAAAAGGTCAAAGTAGTCAAAGTGGTTTAAGAGATTTTAAAAGGTAAATAATAAAGTGAAGTGATGAGCGTATTATAACTCAAAGTGAATACAAAATAAATTATTTCAATAATAAATTTAATGGAGAAATTAGAAGTGGACCCCACCCTAAAATAAGGAAAGTGGGCCAAGTGACCTAGAAGATGTTTTTAAGAAAGCTACTTGGAGAGTATAAATAAGAGGCAAGGCTCTCTCATTTGAAACACACTTCAGCATATTGAATATCTATATGTGTCTGAGGTAACCAAGAATATCTAAACCAGAATTCTGAGTGAAGGTGAAGAAAAGAAGGCCGAAATGCAAGGAAGGATAAATTCTTTTGATGGTGCTTTCTAAGGTATGTTATGTACAGGTCATCTCACCATTTTTGCTATAAAAATTTTTCTATAATGATTCAGACCATGAAATTTCTATGTAAGTGGGAAAACATATCCAAGTATCTGTGGTAAAAAATTCAATTTGTGGGTCGTTGCATTTTGGGAGTTACGCTCCATGGAACATAGGGTTTGTGGCCCATCCTGAAACTAGTCAAAATCAGGTGTTTCGGGTAAAAACATCATAACTTATTCATAACAGATCCAAATTTAGTGAGACCAATTTTTTTGGTTAGGGAACCGTTGGTAGTATTTTTTGTAATAGTTTCATATCAATTCATCAAACATTTTTTGTGGGGCACGCTCTACAAGGTCACTCTCTAGAATAAGCCAGAATTCAGCAAGGTATGCCATTTTTGCTATAACTCCTTTTCTGAGCCAAGTAGTGAAACTTGGAGGAATTGCATTAAACACAATGAAGAAAATTGTGTATCAATTTTAGATATTTATGCATTACAGGTTCAAAGTTATGATTACTTCAAGTTAGGGTTGTTGACTAATCCAAAACTAGGCATGTGACACTAAAGAAAAGTTTGATGAAAAAACTAGTCTCTTGTTTTTAAAGTCAAGGAAGGTTTGCAAGAATGTGATCATATACACCAGGTTTATTACAGAGCTACAAATCAGATTTGGATGATGAAATTTATGAGGGATTTTGTTTTTGGTACATGTTGAGTACATGGTTGAGACAAGTAGTTGATGAGTTGGTGCACATACATGAGGTGTATAGTTGATGATGTTGGTACATATTGATGAGTCATAGTTGATGAGTAGTTGAAAAATGATTGGTACATACTTCGTATAGGGTTGGATGCACTTGTTTATGGTACAGGTTGATTACAGGTTGGTGCATGGTTGATGCACTTGTTTACGGTACAGGTTGATTACAGGTTGAGGTACAGGTTGATGCATGGTTCATATTTATTGGTATAGGTTTACAATGGTATATCCCATAGTGATAGTGTGACAGTGGTTCCATCATTCTACTTCTACTTCAGAGTGGCAAGACGGGGGAAGGAAAAGTGCTTGTAGCCACCTTCCGGTTGTAGCTAGAGAACATTGAGGGTTGTAGCCTCCTTCTGGTTGTAGCCAGAGAATTGGGGTGTTGGAGATTCCCTCAGGTTGTAGCTTGAGAAAATAGGGGGTTGGAGCCTCCTTCCAGTTGCATCTGGAAAACAAAGGAAGTTGGTGCTTCCAATGAATGTAATTCTATAAGACATATAAGAAAAATCATTATGTGGTTTTCTCCCGATTTGGGTTTCCACGTAAAACACTAGTGTACTATGTATGTGTGTGATTGTTTATTTCTTACTACTCATTATTTGATAATAATTCTACATTGATATAACATTTGAAGAAAAAGGATTATAATTACGCTATTATTGATTCACCCCCCCTCTCAGTAATCCAGTAATTGGTATCAAAGAAGGTTCCTTCAAAAATCAATTTAACCACTGAAAGGTAGATCATGGAGAGCACCAACTTGTATAAAAATGGAATACCATAGTTTGATGGACAAAAGTATTCTTTTTGGAGCATAAGGATGAAGACATATATACAGGCATAGGGATTTCAAGTTTGGCAATCAATTGTAGATGGATACATAGCACCAGCAGTTCCACCAACAAATGACAAAGTAGTGAAACTCAGTGAGAATAATTCCAAAGCCATAAATGCACTTTTGAATGGTCTCAGTGATACAATTTTCATCAAATTTGCACATTGTAAATCTGCTAAAGAGATTTGGGACAAGCTTCGAAATATTTATGAAGGAGATTCAAAAGTCAAAGCAACAAAGCTTCAAAGTTATAGAGGTCAGTTCGAACAACTAAAAATGGAGGAAGATGAAGATATCATAGCCTACTTCTTATGAGTCGATGAAACAGTGAATGCAATCATAGGATTGGGAGAAGAAATTGAAGAATCTGTAATTGTTCAAAAGGTACTAAGATCTCTTCCTATGAGATTCAACCCTAAGATATCAGTACTAGAAGAAAGATCAGATCTAAACTCAAGAAGAATGGATAAACTGCATGGAATCTTCATAACATATGATATGAGAGATGAACAGGAAAATCTAGATGTAAAATAAGCAGCCTTCAAAGCATCCAAAAGATCAAAGAAAAAGAAAAAGGAACAAGAAGAATATAGTAGCAACAACAATGACATCTTGGAAGATGATGAAGAAGTGGCCAACTTCATCAAAAGGCTGAACAAGGGAACCAATGGTAAGTACATAGGTAAGATTCCTTTAATTTGTTTTAATTGTGATGGTATTGGTCATTTTGCTAACAAATGTCCTCATAAGAAAAAGAGAAATGATGAAGGTTACTCAAAAGGTAGACAAACATATAAAGGTAAAAGAACTACAAAGAAATTTTTCAAGAAAACCTTTTGCACCAAAGAAGACATCCCATCATCAGATGAAGATGAAGTCAGTGATAGTGAAACAAGGAGAGTTCTATTCATGGTAGTAGAAGACTCCGAAGAAGAATATGAAGAAGCATATGAAGAAGAAATTCAAGAGGCAGAAGTTGGCTTTTGAGAAGAATTAATGAGTGCCATAGAATTTATCAGAAGAGAAAAGAAGAAAAACAACAAAGTACAAGCAGAACTAGATAAGAAAAAAGACACTCAAGAACTAGAACAAATGATCACAAAATTGAAGGTTCAAATAGAAGAAGATAAAATAATTGAAGAAGCACTCAAAGAACAGCTAGAAGGAAGGGATAGGATCATTGGAAACCTAGAAGCAGAGATTGTCACACTAAGAAAGGATATTCAAAAGAAAAATATGTAGAATAGCTCAAAAGTTCTGGATGACATTATTAGCAGTCAAAAATCTTATCTTGACAAGTCTGGACTTGGATACAATCGGACAAAAAAGGGATCAAGCTCCAAAATAGCAGAGCAAGAAACAAATCCAAAAATTTATGCAGAAACAATCAAAGGGGATAAAAGGACATACAAGGAAGATTACAGGGACACTCCTCCACCGAGAAGATTCAGATTTCAGAACCAACAACAGATAGACAGGCCTCAAGAAAAAGAAGGATTCATAAGAGCACCTCCTTTCATAAGATATTCAACTACTAGGTAACAAAATATATTTTTTGGTTTATGTTATGCATGTAATAATTTTGGACATAAAGCTGTAAATTGCAGAGCTAACAACAGGAACAATAACTACTTTGAGAGTCATAAACAAAGGGGTTATTCAAGAAGACCTAGTGAAACACAGAGAAGAAGTTACAATAGGTTTGAATCTTTGAGCACTGAAGTGGAATGTTACACATGTAACAATTTTAGACAGATGGCCAAAAATTGCAAAATGACAATCCCTCCTAAAGAACCTCAACAGAGTCACAAACAAGAACCTCAGAAAATGACATGGATAAGAAAGCAAGATCAGAATAGGAATGAAGAATGCACAATCGCTCTACAAGCTAAATAGAAGAAACATGGTTGGTATGTTGATAGTGGATGTTCAAAACACATGACAGGTGATAGAGACAAGTTTCTTACATTACGAAAGGAAAGAGATGGATCAGTCTCCTTTGGAAATGATGATTCATCCAAAATCATTGGAAAAGGC
>ML790153.1:224435-255279 GCA_009831015.1 Picea engelmannii | reverse complement strand
GAAGATTCTTTGTGGAGTAAGAGAACCCATGATTAATTGTGGAATAATGAGATGAAGGAAAGTGAATTTGTCAGGGAAAATATACTATATGGATAGTTCTTGTCATGTCATTTTTGGTGCTATGTGTAACGTCACATAATTTCTCACGGTTAGAGATTTATGGCCATGAGAAGTTGGAGACCCCAGGTTTGGGTAATGGACCGAAGTTTGTTTGATGGGTAATGGTATGAGTTATGAAATATTTTCATATAATACTATTCTATATGGATAGTACATGTCATGCCATTTCTGGTGGTATGTATAGCATCACATAACTCCTCATAGTTTGAGAGTTATGGCCTTACGAAGTTGGAGGACCCTCATATGTCATCTAGAAGCCCCAAAAGGTCAAAGTAGTCAAAGTCGTTTAAGATATTTTAAAAGGTAAATAATGAAGTGAAGTGATGAGTGTATTATAATTCAAAGTGAATACAAAATAAATTATTTCAATAATAATTTTAATGGAAAATTAGAAGTGGACCCAACCCTAAAATAAGGAAAGTGAGCCAAGTGACCTAAAAGATGTTTTTAAGGAAGCTACTTGGATAGTATAAATAAGAGGCAAGGCTCTTTCATTAGAAACACACTTGAGGATATTGAATATCTATATGTGTCTGAGGTAAACAAGGATATCTAAACTGGAATTCTAAGTGAAGGTGAAGAAAACAAGTCCGAAATGCAAGGAAGGATAAATTCTTTTGATGGTGCTTTCTAAGGTATGTTATTTACAGGTCATCTCACCATTTTCGCTATAATTTTTTTTCTATAATGATTCAGAGCGTTAAATTGATATGAAAGTGAGAAAACATATCCAAGTATTTGTGGTAAAAATTCATCTTGTGGGTCGTTGTATTTTGGGAGTTACACTCTGTAGAACATAGGGTTTGTGGCCAGTCCTGAAACTAGTCAAAATCATGTGTTTCGGGTAAAAACGTCATAACTTATTCATAACAGATCCAAATTCAGTGAGATAAAATGTGTTGGTAAGGGCATAGTTGGTAGTATTATTTGTAACAGTTTCATATCAATTCATCAAATATTTGTGTGGGGCGCTCTCTACAAGGTCACTCTCTAGAATAAGCCAGAATTCAGCAAGGTATGTCATTTTTTCTATAACTCCTTTTCTGAGGGGTTGCAAGTAGTGAAACATGGAGGAATTTAATAAAACACAATGAAGAACATTTTGTATCAATTTTAGATCTTTATACATTACAGGTTCAAAGTTATGATTACTTCAAGTTAGGGTTGTTGACTAATCCAAAACTAGGCATGTAAGACTAAAGAAAATTATGATGAAAATGCTAGTCTGTTGTTTTTAAGGTCAAGGACGGTTTCTAGGAATGTGATCATATACACCAGGTCTATTATAGAGCTACAAATAATATTTGGATGATGAAATTGATGAGGACTTTTGGTTTTGGTACATGTTGAGTACATGGTTGAGACAAGTAGTTGATGAGTTGGTGCACATACATGAGGTGTATAGTTGATGATGTTGGTACATATTGATGATTCATAGTTGATGATGATCCAGGTGGATATCAGTGGCCACCCACCTTTTCCAAATGGCTCAAAACAGTTTTCTGGCCATTTTGGCAATTTACTATTTTTAGCAGGTTTTAACTTCCGGGGCCATTTTGAGGGCCTAAATGAAGGTTTTTAGAGATAGAGGTTCTCAATTATATATGAAGGAATAATTTAGCCCCCAAAATGAATCTCCTCAACGATACCTTTCCAACAAGCTATCACACGCCTAAAACGGAGATCGTATGCAAAAGTTACAACCCCGAGAAGTTGATGCACCAACTTACCCAAACGGGGCCCACATGAATTTTGGTGCTTCATCTCATAGGGTTAGGTTTTTGGATGTCTAGGAATTTTGGCATTCCCAATTATTGTAAAAAGGCCTCCAGAGCCTCATTGTAACCATCTTCTTGCGAATGCGAGTAGCTGTCACATCTCTTCTCAGAGATAAGCTGCCACCATTCTAGCGAGTCTTTCACTCTGTATTTTCATAGTCTCTGTACATTTATTTCATTAATAGAAATCATGTATTACTGTATCTCTGTGTTTATGGTTGAATATCTGATATATTTATGTTATATTACTGGATATACGCAATATCTCTGTGCATTTCTTTATTATATCTCCGCTCTCATTTCGTGATGAAAATAATCCGGATCAGATGAGTAGCTGACACATGATTGGTACATTCTTGGTACATGGCTGGATGCACTTGTTTATGGTATAGGTTGATTACAGGTTGGTGCATGGTTGATGCACTTGTTTATGCTACAGGTTGATTACAGGTTGATGCATGGTTGATGCATGGTTCAGATTTATTGGTATAGGTTTACAACGGTATATCCCACAGTGATAGTGTGATAATGGTTCCATCATTCTACTTCTACTTCAGGGTGGTAGGATGGGGCAAGGACAGGTGGTTGTAGCCACCTTCCAGTTGTAGATGAAGAACATTGGGGGTTGTAGCCTCCTTCTGGTTGTAGCCAGAGAATTGGGGAGTTGGAGCTTCCCTTAGGTTGTAGCCTGAGAAACTAGGAGGTTGGAGCCTCCTTCCAGTTGTAGCTAGAAAATAAAGGAAGTTGGTGCTTCCAATGAATGTAATTCTTCAATACATATTAGAAAAAGCATTATGTGGTTTTCTCCCGATTTGGGTTTCCACGTAAAACACTGGTGTATTGTGTATGTGTGTGATTGTTTATTTCTTACTCCTCATTATTGGATAATAATTCTACATTGATATAACATTTGAAGAAAAAGGATTATAATTATGTTACTATTGATTCACCCCTCCTCTCAGTAATCCAACAGAATGCACCGGTGTTTTCATATTATTAAAGCACACTAGTAACCATACTTTTTTTTTTAGCTAAAAATTATGTGATTTATTTATAAAATATATTTAATAGCTTTTGTATTAAATGGTGCAGGTTGTATATTGATAAAAAAATGTGTGGCAATAGTTCCAAGTAACACAAATTCTAATCGGCACAATGATAGCACAACCAGAAAAGAAAAATAGGAAAGTTCTTTGTAAATTCTATACAAAATTAATATATTTGAACTATATGTAAGTTTAACTAATATGTATTGGTTAGTGTGTGTCATGCAGAGCCACAAAATGAGGAATATCGATAAAATTATTTTTGATCTAAGTGCAGAAGAGCGTAAAAGCTTGATGGAAAAATTGCAAAAGGATGAATCAAGTGAATGAAAAAATATTATTCAATATGAGTTCTTTTTTGAATTTTCATTAATAATATACTTAAGAATATTAGATAACATGTCTCAAACAATGTATTAATTCACATATGTTTAATGTTCTACAGGGACCAACAACAAAGGAACAGAATGATGTCCTAATAAAATAAAAATTATAGACTATGTAAATGATGATGAATTGGTCCTTAGCTCATCTGGAGTGGTGTTGGACGTTAATGAAAGGGGGAAAAACTGTTACAAACCTATGAGGGATATAGTGGAAAGAACATATAGACGTACTTTCCACTTACAATAAAGAAATCAATCCAATGATTTCAGGAACCAAGCTATATATAAACTACATGAAATATTTCCAGAGCAATGGTCAATGAGACCTGTCAGACTTGCAATAGAAAAAACGTACAACAACAAAAAAGAATCATTCAAAAAGAAATATTCCTAAAAATGCATTTCTAGAATATGTATATATTATTGCAAAGCATTCCTTTATTAATAACAATTTTGTTATATTTAGTTTTCATATATCGATATAAAAATATTCTATTGTAATGTTACTTTTTTCAAGAAGATTACGAAAATATCAAAGGCTCAACGAGATGATATCTAAAATATGCTAGTAGGAATGTCCAAAAAAGTGTACAAGGAGATGGTCAAAGAAATGGACATAACTGCATCACAGGAGGAGCCATCTCAACAACAACGTGCTTCAAATGTATGAAATCATTTCATTTTTATATTAGGTACATATAAATAAAGAATTTGGCATTAAATATTAATTTTCAAGTATTTTCTTGCAGAAAAGAAAACAAAATGGAACCCATTCAGCACATAAAACAGGATGACAAGGACGAAAATGGTTGATATCAAAGTTTGTGAGTAATTTCTATTTCCTTATAACAACTTAAGATTTCATTTTTGTATATTTTAAGTTGTTTTATATCAACCATCCTTGAATGTCTTCAAACAGGTGCTAACATACAAAGAAGAGTCATCGAAAGAATTGATTGACACTGGGTTAGTATGGGTTGTGAGTATATGTTGGCATATCAAAAATTAATTGTGGAATTTGTAAGTATCTATGTTGTTTTAATTTTCTCATTTTATAATTAATGGAACAAAAACAATTCTTTATATTAAATCTATGAATTATTATGGGGTATAAAACTTTCAGGAAACAAAGTATGGAAATGTGCCAACAGAAGAGTTGTTGACACAAGGCATGAGATTTGGTTTTGAAAGAATGTGTATCATTCCAAACTCAATTCTTTGTATGGAACATCACTTTTCAATTTACATTCATGTATATTATTTATTGAATGTAGATAAACTCATTACACTTTATTTTTATTTTTGTAGATGGAACTTGAAGAAGAGGAAAATAATCAAGGCAATCAATAAAACATTCGGCCAAATAACCCAAGTCATGGAAGTAGTTCGAGAACTAACAACAGTTCCAACGAAGAATGATAATAAATATATTTGGATATCAATGCAAGCTGTTGTATTTTTTGAAATAATTGTCTATGAAAATCAAACATTTTGTTTACTGTAATGGACATAGTGTCCCAATTGAAAGAAAAGGGGTTACCAATAAGTGTCCCATTTTGTATGACAAAGAGGCTCTTATTCATATATAATAAAATACATTTTATTTTATTCTATTGTGTTGTCCAATGTCATTGTGAAATGTTATATTGTTGATTAAATATATGGATGATTAAATATTATAATGAAGAGATGTGAAATCTAATGATATAACAAATTAATCCAAACATCATATCCAAATGCACTACTCAAAATTTACTTTATATGAATACTATTATAAGATATATGTCAATTTTTTTATGAACAATGGAATTAAAAAATAACAATAATTGCACTGTCATAGGTCAATGTTTCTAAAAAGAGAAAATGAACACTGGTGCGTTTAATGATAAAAAGCATTGGTGTTGTAATAAAACGCACACTGATGTTGTAATAAAATGAACCAGCACCGATCGTAATACTATTTCAACAACAACAAATATAATAATAAAAACAACGTGTTTAATTAAAACTACTCATTGATGCTTCTGTATCAGACTTCCGCATCGATGCATTCTAAATTTCATGCACCAGTAACGCATTGGTGCATGGTATCATAGACTCGACTGGTGAATTGCTATTATTAAAGCACCAGTGCATTATTATTTAGAAAAGAATTAGTGCCCCGACATTTTTTTGACTTCCGCGGTGCTTTTAGTGAAATGTAAGCATCGATGCTTTAGTTTTGAGAACACATCGATGTGTATACACCATGAAGCGCACCGCCTAGAAAAACGTTCGCTAAAACCTTTGGTCTCCCATTTCTTTTATTTATAATGAAATTTTGTTATAATCTCTACAAAAAACATCCTCTACCAAAAACAAATGTTTTAGCAGAGGTTTTTTTGACAATTTTTTCCAATTTTGTAACACTAAAAACCTCTACTATAACCTCTGCTACAAGGTATTTTCCTTGTAATGGAGGCTAAAACCCCCTTTCCTTTCCTTGTCCTTTCGCCCTGAAATATAAGTGTAGACTCACTGTCACTACCACTAATCAACTTGTAACTTCCATTGTCACTAATACATCAACCTGTCACTATCACTCTCACTACCACATCAACCTGTCACTGTCACAATCACTACCACTGTCACTTCCACTGCCACTATCATTGTCACTACTACTCTTGTTATCACTGAAATTACGTCCACAAATGGTTACAGGAATCCAGCATCTCCAAACACCTATTAGTTCACCTACATCCCAAAAAATACATTTCCAAAAGGCACAAACTATACAATTGGTTATAAAATTGACATGTGCAGAAACACTACAGGAAGCGCATGCACATGTGCAGGCAGAAAAAGACAAAAGAGCACACATGCACCTGATGCACAACTGTGTACGATAAAATCCATGCACTCCTGTGAATGGCACATTTATAGTTCTTATCGGCCCCTCACCCTGGTTCATATCCTAAGCCTATTTGACCCTCAAATCCAAGCTGAATTTGAGTGAGGGGCTGGTCAAATATCTAAGGGTGCCCTAAAGGTCCGCTTGTTCACAATAAAGACCAATTGGATAATGCCTCAAAGATTTTATATAAAAAGAGGCCACGGGTGCACTATGCATTCAAGAATCTCATTATATTGTAATGTTGCCTCTATTCTCCTACAAGGAACATCTTTCCTTCTTGGAGTATACTAGCATCATCTCATTGAACTATTCACCTCACCTCTTGAGGGAATAAGCTTGGATTTCTTCACCATTTAATTTCTAGTTTTCCATTTGTAAGAAGAGCTCTCACATAGGGGATTCAAGAGCCCTCCCATGGAGGAAGAGGAGATCCATAAGTCTCCCTTTCTCTTTGGTGTTTTCCCACTAATATAATCTCTCCATTGGTGGCATGAATATTGGTCAATTGTTTGATTGGTTTTGGTTCTAATTTCCTTATGCATTGTAGTTTTCTTTCTTTAGTTGTTGTTAGGTTATTTGTTTGTTTATTTCATGTGATTGAGTCATTTGATTCATACACTAAATTATGTCATGTCCAACAGACCCAACTGGACTTGAAAGTGTCCCTATTTTTCTCATTCAAGTGGCAAAAATGATATAACATATTGGAAACCATACTAGGGATAAGGTATCAATTTCCTCCCTATTTAGGTTGTTTGAGCACTTCTTTCTGACTTATTTTCCTTACAGGGATCATAACCATCCTAGAATAACCTGCAAAGATCTTGATTTGGAGCTGGAAGAGGAGAAATCCATTTAAAATTTTCCTCCTAGACACGTATCAGAACGTGTGCGGGTTTTCCACCCCACAGGCACGTCTTTCGAGAATTGTGCGTCAACAACACTTTGTTTCTCAATGCATTCTACGCATAGTATGCCAACAGGTCCTCGGTTCTTTGAAAATTAGTGCCGCATGTGCCTTTGTCTAAACTTTGACCCGCGCATCTGTCCAGAAACCCAACATTGTAAGAGTTTTTTTTTTATGTTTTGAAGGCCCCTATCCTTCTAAATATTGATTCTATGCAATTTGTAAATGAACCACACTTAGATTCCCTCTCGACATGAAAGTTTAGTCAAAACATAGGCACTTAGGGGGTTAAAAAGAACCATATTTCTCCTCTTTTTCTTTCATTTTTCACATGGATGGCTCATTTTGATTGTAAAAGTTAAGTTGAAATCATTTACTATAACATATATAAACACTTGCATTGGGACCAGAAATCAAACTTCAATCATTGAGTATGCTCTTCTCTCGCACCATAGAGAGATCTTGAGAATCAGAAAAATGATTGAGGAAAGGTTTCATCTCCCTTAAAAACAAAATATTTAGGAGGGGACAAAGCCCCCCTAGGTCTCCCCTTAGTTTCTTTTCAAAACATATTAAATTTGTAAGGGCCCATACATGCCCACATGTTGCAAAGATAGGATAGTTTTTTTAAGCTACTTTCTTAGTTTACATCACTAGGGGAGGTTAAATAATATTTTAACAGGCCCATACATTGATCCAGGTGGATATCGGTGGCCATCCACCTTTTCCAACTGGGTCAAAATAGTTTTGTGGCAATTTTGGTAATTTACTCTTTTTAGCAGTTTTTCACTTCTGTAACCGTTTTGAGGCCCTAAACTATGTTTTTTGGGAAAATGGGGAGAAATATGGAATTTCCTTTGATATTTCCTCCAAAATGAAACTCCTCGATGATACCTTTCCAACGGGCTATCATACACCTAAAACGAATATTGTATGCAAAAGTTACGACCCCGGGAAGTTGATGTACTAACTTACCCAAACAGGGCCCACATGACTTTTAGTGCTTCGTCTCCTAGGGTTAGGGTTTTGGATGTATAGGGTTTTTGGAATTCATGTTTATTCTAAAAAGGCCTTCATAGCCTCATTGTAATCATCTTCTTGCAAATGAGCGCAACTGACACATCTCTTCTCAGAGATAAGCCGCCACCATTCCAACAAGCTTGTTTCCGCTGCATTTTATAGTTTCAGCTTATTTCCTTATTGAATAGAAGATCGATTTTATTGTATCTCTGTTATTTTTTGTTAATAACCTATTAATAATCTGTATTCATTTCATTCTTCTCATAAAATCTAGATCAGTGGTATCAGATCGGTCTGCTCCTTGTCGTCTTAATTCATGTCCCCAACAAGGTTGGAGTACAAAGAGTTGGGTTTCGATCTTGTTTCTCTTGAGGAAAAAAGATCTCGCACGTCCAAGTAACCTCTCATGGAAGGAGAAAAGAAATATGGCAGACCATGAGATCCTTTCAAACTGTTGATTTAGGAATCCCTCATGCAATATAGGAACGAGATGATGGACAATTTTTCACAAATCCTTCAGCAACTACCAATAGGCGACGCATCTTCTTCGAGCGGAGGTGCTGCCCCCTTCAAGGTACAAATAAAATTTTATATTCCTATATTTGAAGGTCAAATAGATAGAGATGTTGTAGACAAGTGGTTGAATCTACTAGAAGGGTACTTTTATGTCCATAACTTTTCGAATAGAGAAAAGATTACTTTTGTGCTCCTCAAAGACGTTCCCCATGTCAAAGATTGGTGGGAAACTTTTTGTGAGCAAAAGGAAACAAAGGAACCCTCATTATTTACAGTCACGAACACCTGGGAATCTTTCAGGGATGTTATTAAGGAACAATACTACCCTATAGGAAGTTATGACAACTTGTATACCAAATGGACCACATTGTGGCAAGAAAGACACCAAGCAGTGTCAGATTTCACAAATATCTTCCATACCTTGCGCACCAAGTTGGGCATCAAAGATTCGAAGCGACATTTGGTTCTCAAGTATAGAGGTGCTCTGCATAGATACATCCAGACCAAAATTTAATTTACGTACATCTCATCCTTTGGCGTGGCCTACCGATATGTCGTCAAAATCGAGAAGAAGCTCAAACAAAAGATGCATCAATTTGAGCCTAGGAACCCTTCACAACAAAAGCCAGGAAAGGGTGGCCCCAACCCACAGAACAAAGGAAAGATCAAAGATGGTCAGTTTCAGGAAAACCAGTCCAAGACACAAGCAAAGAAGGACACCATAAAGACAAAGAAAGATACCGAGAAGTGGTGCAACTTCCATAAGAGCCCTTGGCATAACACTATTGAATGCCACTCAAAACAGTCATTGGTGGTTGAAGTTAAAGCCTCTGAATCAGATGTGGGTTCTAACTCTGAGCTAGAACTAGAAAGGGGAAGAAGGATCATAAATGCAAAACCCAGTGCCACCATTGCTACAACCAAGCTCTATCCTGGTGAACCAGACAAGCCAGAAGAAGGAGAGCGCCTCTTCCATTCACAGATGTGGGTAAAAGTCACCCTGCTGCAATTCATTGTTGATAGTAGTAGCCAGAAGAACCTCATATCAGTAGAGGTTGTCAAGTGGTTGGCCCTGCTGACAACACTGCACCCACAACCTTACACCGTTGGATGGCTCCACCAAGGAAGTGATATTTGCATCATCCAATAGTGTTGAATGTCATACGGCTTCAAACCCTTCAAAGACAATGTATTGTGTGATTTTGCTCCTCTGAAAATTTGTTTTATTCTTTTGGGCCAACCTTATTTATGGAAACATCATGTTGTATATGATTCTAGGCCTCATAGTGTTATTATTACTTTGAACATGAAATTGTATAGGATACTCGAGGCAATCCCACCTAGTGTTATTTCCTTGATCTCTGCTAAGAAATGTAGGAAGGTCATCTCTAAGATGGAGAAGTTTGCCTTCTTCATGATTCGTTCTTAGAATAAGTGAAAGATCACAACCACATCCAGGGTCTCTATGGTCGACCTCTCCACACAGCAAAAGAAAGTAGATAAGGTCGTGGAAGAATACTCGGATATCTTCTCCTCACCTACCGGGGTACCTCCGCACTTCCAGGTCAAGCACCCCATCGATTTGACCCCCTATACACTGTTTCCCAATGGGCCAGTCTATCACCACTCTCAGTCAGAGAATGAGGATATAAAGAGATAGATCGAATAACTTCTCCACAAGGGGCACATCTGTCCCAAATCATCACCTTGCAGGAGCCCAATCATGTTGGTAGAGAAGAAAGATTGAACCTGGAGACTCTGCATTGATTATCGGGCTCTGAATAAAATAATATTCAGAAAATGGTACCTGATTCCCTGAATCGATGACCTCCTTGATCAACTCATAGGGGCCAAATACTTCGATAAGATTGATCTGAAGTCTGGCTACCACTAGGTCCCAATAGAACAAACAGATGTATGGAAGACTACCTTCAAGTCAAAGGAAGGCCTTTTTTAATGGTTGGTCATGCCCTTTGGTTTGACAAATGCTCCAACCACTTTCATGAGGATTATGGAAAATATCATGTGACCATTCACCAATAGTTTTGTAGTGGTGTATCTTGATGACATTCTCATGTACAGCAAGACTTGGGTCGAACACTTGCAGCATATTCAGCAGGTTCTGCACACCCTGCGATAGCACAAGCTATATGCCAACTTGGAAAAATGATCCTTCAGCATGGACAAGGTCCATTAACTAGGCTACATAATTGATCGACATGGCGTACATGTGGATCCATCCAAGATCCAAGTCATCCATGACTAGCCAACCCCAACCACACTCACTGAGCTTCGAAGATTCTTGGGCCTTGCCAATTTCTACTGCAAGTTCATGTTGGGATTCTCACATATTGCATGGGCCCTCAGCCAAATAACCAGGGGTTGTGGTAAGGAGAAATTTGTGTGGGGCCAGTCCCAACAATAAGTGTTCGATGATCTGAAGCATCTCTTGTGCTCAACCCCGGTACTTTCACTACCAGACCTACAACAGCCCTTTGAGATCAAGACGAATGCTTCAGACTATGTTGTGGGTGTCATTCTCACTCATCATGGGCACCCCGTGGCCTATCATAGTGATAAACTATCAGATGTTGTCCTTAAGTACACTACTTATGACAAATAAATGCACTCCATTATGCAAGCCTACCTCCAGTGGAGACATTACATTCTTCGGAAGGAGACAGTCATCCACACTGATCATAAGCCACTGTAGTTCATGCAGAAACAAGGAAAATTGCAGAATCACCACCATAAAAAGTGGTCCACATACTTGCAACAATTCTACCTCAACATCAAGTATAAAATAGGAAGAACCAATTGCATCATTTATTTCCTCAGTAGACCTCCATTCATGGCACTCACCACAGTGATAGACTCTTGTGACCATGAGACATCTGGATGGCCCCAACTCTATGAGACAGACCCAGACTTCACCACCACCCACCAAATGTTGGGTACAAATGCAGTTGTTGATAATTTTCATCTTCATGATGGGTTGTTGTGTCATCTGGACCATATCAGTGTTACATAAAGCAAGCGAGCGAAGATGATCTGGGAATCCCACTACAGTCATGTGGCAAGACACTTCGATGTCAAAACGACAGTGGTGATGCTACATAAAAATTTATACTTGTCGAAACTTCGACAAGAGGTGAGAAAGTATATCAGGTCCTGCACTACCTACACTAGTGCCAAACTAAACACTAATAAATAGGGCCTGTACACCCCTCTTCCTACTTTTGACAGGCCATGGGAATCCATCTCAATGGACTACATTTCGGGCCTCCCATCCACCAAGCGGGGAAATGATTGTGTTTTTTTGGTTGTTGATCGATTTTCTAATATGGTGATTCTAGTTGCCTCCAAGAAGAGCATCACAGTAGAGGACACTGCCAAGATATTCTTTGAATGAGTCTAGGTACATTTTGGAATCCCACAAACCATTGTCTCATATCGGGACATTCGATTTCTCATCACATTCTGGTCGAGCCTTTGGTCAATGCTAGACACCAAGCTCACCAAATCCATTTCCTTCCACCCTCAGATAGATGGACAAACCGAGGTCATAAATCGAATGATTGTGCATATCCTTCACATGTATAACTCCAAGAACCCTCCCACATGGGATGAGATCCTTCCTGATGTCCATCATAGCTACAACTAAGCCCTGCATAGCTCAACCGGCCATAGCCCCTTTCAGGTCAAGTTGGGATGCACTTCCCCTTGCGGTCACCTCAACCGACTCATCTCCCGCTCCAGCTGAAGATGAGAAATCCACCTGGTTCATTGAGTGGATCAAGCACATCCACCAATAGGTTCAAGATATCCTACAGAAGTAAAATGACAAGTACAAGCAGCGCCATGATCAACATCGGGTGCCACATAAGTTTCAGGTGGGAGACAAAGTTTCGTTGCACTTGCAGAAAGAACACCTTACAGGACCCCATTGAAAGCTTCGTCGACTCCATTATGGAATGTACACCATCACCAAGGCCATGGGGGATAATTTGTTTGAGATCAACATTCCTCCTTTTCTTTGCCTGCACCCAATGTTCAACGTGGATCTCCTTCGCTCTTATTTCCCACCATTATTGGATACCTCAGAAGTAGCAGAATAGCTGACACCAACAGAGCTCAACCTCGACTGCATACAACAAGCATCCAGTGATCATATTGTGGACACATATATCAAGGGCACTTGACAGAAAAGGATCCATCTTTATCGAGTGGTCAAAGCAAGGCAGCTCCTGCACCAAGGCAAGTGGCTCACCCAGGGCCAAATTCAGCAGAAATTTCGTCATCTGATGGGGGAACTCAACGCAATGGAGACCATTGCTTCATAAGGGGGCAGGATTGATCCAGGTGGATATCAATGGCCACCCACCTTTTCCAACTAGCTCAAAACAGTTTTCTGGCAATTTTGGTAATTTACTATTTTTAGCAGTTTTTCACTGCTGGAGTCATTTTGAGGCCCTAAACGATGTTTTTGGGAAAGCGGTGAGAAATATGAAAGTTCCTTCTATATTTCCTACAAAATTAATCTCCTCGATGATATCTTTCCAAAGGGCTATGATATGCCTAAAATGGATATCATTTGCAAAAGTTACGACCTCGAGAAGTTGATGTACTAACTTACCCAAACGGGGCCCACATGAATTTTGGCGCTTCATCTCCTAGGGTTAGGTTTTTGGATGTCTATGGTTTTTGGCATTCCTCTTTATTATAAAAATTCCTTAAGAGCCTCATTGTAATCATCTTCTTGCAAATGAGCGTAGTTGACACATCTCTCCTCAGAGATAAGCCGCCATCATTCCAGCCAACTTGTTTCTGCTGCATTTTATAGTTTCAACTTATTTCCTTATTAAATAGAAAATCAATTTTACTATATCTCTGTTAGTTTGTGTTAAGCACATGTTAATAATCTATATTCATTTTGTTCTTCTCATAAAATCTGGATCATACATGCACGTATGCTTGCAATCTAGGATAGTCTTTTGAAGCTTTCTTAGATTAAATCACATTAGGGAGTTTAAAGGATTAGTAAGGACCCATATGTTCACATGTTAGTTCTTTAGGGACTTGGAAATTCCACAAGGTTGTACCAATGGCATCTAGTAAGATAGGTAATCAAGACTTGCAAGGACCACACGAATTCCACATTCTCCAAGGTGACACCTAACTTATTAAAAATTTGGCACATTTTATCACTTGCTCACACACAAAGTCACTACTCACTCACATAATTTCATCTCGAATTGTGGAGGTTGAAGTAGGTTTCCTCCAAAGGGATCCCGAAATGTCCCACTATTTCTTGAATGAATTATCCACTTCAACTTAATTCAAATGAGATTGGTTCACACCCCCAATCTCTCAAACAATCACATCTAATTTTTTTCTAAAAACTCACTAAGTTTTCCTCCACAAGAGGTTCCAAAAAAAAAATTAGTTTAGGTAGGATCTCGGGGATAGGCATCCAAAAACCTCCTCATTATCTAGTTCTCTCATCTTCAAACATTAGAATTTGACAAATAGGGAACTTTAAAATCATCTAAGTCAAGTGTTCCTACACCATAAGGCAGGGAGATACCCATGAAGGGTTAAAGGTCAAGGTCTGGTTGTTCTATGCATCCCCCCTTGAGGCCGAAAATCTAAATGTCGCACTTTGACCAAGGTACCTAGTGGCCAAATTTTAGGACATCTACCCAGGTGGAAATTGTGGGTTGCAATTGCACCTTGATCAAATTTTTTGTGGCTATTGGGAAATATCGCTAGCTCTTTTGGGATATGCACCCTCTACCCCTCGTTATAATTGATTGTTTCATCCTTCACTAGTTCCTCTTCCAGTGGCTTCAGACCCCACTGTTGAGTTCTATTAGAAGGTCCAGTGCTATTTGAGAGGAAGGACATTACGTATTTTTAGGACACGAGCATTTTTTTTCTTTATTCTCCCACACGGGACAAAATCCACCTACCCAATTGATTTATGTATGATGCTCTTGTGATTACATGCAATTGTGAGATATATTGTGAAGGTCCAAGTTATACAAAGTCTCTTTTTCATTTATTTATCTCATCACCATTTGCAAACATTTCACTTTGCTAGTCAGACATCATAGTGGACCCATTGAATCCCCGTCGTTCCAGACACTTGAAAAATCTCCCTCTTATTCTAGGAGGCATTCCTAGTCTTTCCAACTCACCAACTCAACCCTCTCACACCCCTGTGAGTGATACCATTTTGGGATCAACTTTTATTTGTTCCACTTTACTTGGGTCCACTTCCCAAGGTCATCCATCCACTAGCTCTCCTTCACAAGGGGGCGGAGGGTACACTTCTTCCCAATAGAGAAGTACACGCCCACCAAACCCCCCTCAAGGGTCAAGTCCATTACCTTCTCACACCATGGTTGGAACTAATCCTCCGACGCCACTCCAGATGCCATATTTGGCCTCTCTCAACATATCAGATATGAGCAAGCTCATGAATGATCCTATATTGCATGACCCCACATGTCCTGCAATGCCTACCAAACTACCTTCAGACATCCCCAAGTTTGAAGGAAAGGCGGGAGAAGATCATGCCAACCATATCATGACCTTCCACCTATGGTTCTCTTCAAACAACATCATGGATGACTCCATCGGATTAAGGTTATTTCAAGGCACACTCACAAGCCCATCCATCAAGTGGTATGTGGACAAAAAATCAGGGTCCCATGTGACTTTTGAATCATTGGACAAAACATTTTTGACCTTCTTTCAACTACCAATTCACCATAACAATGGTCTAGAACTTCTCTCTGAGTTTAAACAAACCTCAGCCACACATATCACCAACCACATTCACAAATGGCGTGGGACATAGTTTATGCAGAGCAGAAACCACCAAACAACAATGCCTTGATTGGTTTCTCAGATCACTCATACCTCTCCTTGACAAATATGTGGCCTCCACCTTCCCCCAAACTAAAGAGGCAGATATCAGCAAAGCTCAATAGTATGAACTCATTTATGCTCAATCAGGATACTTATACACAGTTCTACCTGACGCCCCGAGACTTGTTCCATTCAGCCAGGACAAACTTGGGATGTCTCACTCATCGGATGGATTGATTAGTACCACAAAACACCACAATTCATACATCCAACCACCACCTATGTACGATACACTCCAATATCTATCGATGTATGGAGGAGCCCCTTATTACCCTTCCCCCCCCCCCATCAACAGTCATACCCTACTATCCTACCTCCACCCATGAGTGGACCCTTGCCAGCACCCATGATGCACCTAGTTGTTCAACCAAGTTCTGGTACTCCCTCTACCTTAGCTTACACCCTGAGCACTAGTGAAAGTGCTATGCCTTTCTATGGACCCTATGGGTCATTACCACAAAATAACTCATAATTTCCATTTCCTAGTCCTCCATAGCCCATTGCTCATCCACAAGGACAACCACATGCTAGGGTTAATTTTGTTCATCCCTATCCCATTCAACAATTTCAAAATTTTGAATAAATGAATACGAAAAATCCAACCCATCAGCCAAATAATGCCAAAAATAAAGGAAAAAACTGAAACAATAATAACCCAAGACCAAGGGGAAATAACCCTCAACAAAACCAACCTATTGGGGCAACCAAAACCAGGGTAACCAAAACCCCCAAGGGTGCAATAACAACAAACACCAAGGGAGGAAAAACAACAACAACCTTTGAACGAACTTCCCTTGTGATATTTATGGTGAGCATGGTCATTATACTCACCATTTCCACCAAATTGTCGAATTCAAATGGATGAAAGATTCCATGAATGCACTACGTCCCCCAACACCGCCTACCCCTTAGCAGGCCCCACAATAGTATTTGCAACAACCACCTTTGGTTGTGTTGCAAAACCCTATTCCACACCAAGGTGTGATGAATACCTAGTAAGAGATGCATCCTTCCCCACCAAAAATGGGACAATATCAAAACCTTGGGAATCCAGTGGATCGCAATATCCTCCTCACTAGCGAAGAAGAAATTATTCTACAAATGCGCAGTTGTCAATACAGTGCACCCCCTAAATATAATCCCACCACTTTGAAAGAATCTCCAATTACATCTAGAAAACCTTTGGTGATTCCATGCCCTAACATTGAACCACCCATTTGTATTCCTCGCATCTCATTATGAAGGAATGTCAACAACCCTCAAGCTAGGGCAACACACAATTACAATCTGGTTGATGAGTTGGCACAATCTCTTGCAGCCATGTTGGTCTTGGAGGTCCTCCAAACCTATCCCACTCAATGGAAATCGTTGCTTTTTGCCTTGGGGGTCATCGACCCTGCTAATACTAGACTCATCACATTTGATCTAGATTGTGGGGAACCTCATCTCCTTGCTTTGGTATCCTTCCAGATACTAGTCAAAATTTAGAACATCACAGTTCATCGATGTATCATTGATGAAGGTACACCCACATGCATCTTGTCGAAAATTGTATGGCATAAACTTGGCTCCCCTGAGCTAATCCCATCTGCCATCACTTTATGAGCTTATGACAAACGACCATCCTCTCCTAAAGGGCTCTTTCAAAATGTCCCCATTGAACTTGGGGTTAAAACCATTCTTATTGACATTGAGGTTATCAATGCTCTACTCAATTACAACATCTTTCTTGGATGTAGCCACATGTATGCTATGAAGGTTGTGGCCTCTTTTGTGTTTTGAACGATGATGTTCCCCCACAATGGGAAGATCATCACCATTGACCAAGTTTCACATTACAATCCTAACCATTCCTCCAACATCGATAACATCCTACCTCTTGTCCACACTAATTTCGATGCCTACCCGCTCATAGAGATGGCCCTCATAATTTTCAAGGACCCATCCTTGTTGGGGACATAACATGGAGCACCACTGCTCATACAACCCTCAGCACAAGTGTTTGTAATATCTTATGATGGAACTGAAACAGGAGATACCATTCCTCCCACAGAGGCTACTCCACTCCCCCATGTCCCACTAGTGGAAGAAATCCTACCTAAGGAATTACCTGAGAACTATATGACACCCCTAATTTCACCCTTCCCCAAGGGAAAATCTGGGCTTGGGAGACAAACTCCCAATAACTCGCCCAAATCCCCTTCTTTTACCCCCCACTGGGTGTAAAATCTTTCCAGGTAGCCACAATTATTAACCTTCCCAACATGGTGTTGGCCATTCTGGTATGGTATCTCCACCCACCCGTGATGGTTCCTCAACCATCCCTCCCTCCCCATTCAGAGGAAATCCTGATGCAGATTCCAGTACTAACTCCAACTGCACCACCTTCACCCCCACTCTCCCACACCACCGTGATGAATGAGGGAAGATGAAATAAGAAATATCCCACCCCTCCCCTTCCTCCCTGATTTCAACCTCCTTGCACACTATGTGAGAGAGAAGGACACCCCAAAAATAGATGTCCCTCTCTCTCCGAGTTACATAATCTGATCCAACTCCCTCGAGCAACCACACTACCTGTCACTTCGCCAAGCACACCTAGTAATACCACAACTTCCCCGACTATAGGCAGCAAAGGGCTACGAACCAAATTCTCATGTGCCATATATTCAGAGTATGGCCACTACACTCACCATTACCCTGCGCTACCTCATTTTTGACATACGCTAACAAAATTACGCCAAAGTTTTCAGCAACATCACTCTCCACCTACGTCATCAACTACCTGAGTCACTGACATCAATTATGTCACAAACTCAGTCAATGAATAGATGAGATTCCCTTTCTCTCTTTGTGAATCACTTGATCATTTCACATACTAGTGTCCCATGATCATTGAATACAAGCGTCATCAAATGGAACTTATTCAAAATCCCCCAAACCCCTAACTTCCTACGATACAAGTTATTCCCCCTACTCCTTCTCCAGATAATGTTCACATCACCTCCCCTGAACCTGAGGAAATTCCTACCCCTCCATGGTTCATGGATAGACTTTCTGAGGATTTACCCCCAACTCTCCATTTCATTTCTCTCAGAAAATATTACCCCCACCCACGGTTCACAACCCACATTGTATGAACATCTGTTTTATGTCAAGCATGCCATCGCACCATCCTTACAATCCCCCCCTATGTCTTCACCACCTGATGAAAATCACACAACGATAGTCACCAATGTTACTTCCCTGGATCCCCTATATTCTCACATTGTCCACTATGACGAAGATATCTTAGAGGAACTAATAACACCATATTTTACATGGAATGTGATCCATCACAGAGCACTCTTTCTCTCACAAGAAGCCTTTGACCCTCCTAGTCAATCCTCCATATGTGAAATTGAAACCAAGGATTTTATTCTATTCGGGCATATAGATTGGTTCAACAACCCTATCCCTTCCCCTGATGCTTTTTAAGAAGGAAACATGGCCAACATTTCCCCCATTATCAAAATTGATATCTCCATCAAACCTCGAATCATAAAATAAATCGCCATCGGCGCCGCATGCTCCCCTAAGGAAATCACAACTTACAAATCTCTCCTTCAGGAATACCGGGATATTTTTTCCTGGTCATATACAGAGATGCCTATCCTCGACCCTTCTATCATCGAACATCGCATCAACACATGGCCAGATATCACCCCTGTACATCAAAAGAAATGCCCACTGCATCCATCCAAAGCCATGTCTATCAAAGCTAAAATTGACAAATTACGTGCTACAGGGTTCATATACCCCATCGCATACACATGATGGTTTTCCAACCCCATCCCTTTCAACAAAAACCAGGGCACTATTATCGCACAGTTTGTAATTTAGGTCAAATGGCTAAAGGATTAGGGTCAAACTGAAGAAACAAGAACCTTCCCCACCCAATGTCACCACAATGGGGAGGTTCTTTCTATTTAGGGAGGTTATCCCAGGGGAGACGTCCCCGGAAACCTAGGGTTTTGAAGAGGCTAAGATATAAGGTCGGATTCAAAGTTTCCTCTTCACAGGTTACCACCAAAATTAGAAGGTCCAGCTAATCAACAAATAATGAAGTATAGTCCCAAATGAGAACACCTGCCCATAACAAAGAAACAATAGAAAAATATATGTACAGGCTATATACAAAGGGTTAGCACTTGTAACATCCCRCTCTGGCGCACTGAGAAAACTTATTTTTTGAGGACACTTGCTCGCAAGTGATCTGGACTTTTGTGATGTTAAACCATTTATACTTGATTATGATGCGATTGACAGACGACATGATGTTTTACTAGTTTTGATTGACACAGGTGCTGCTAACTCTGATTTATTGAGTGTGTAGGGTTTTGGACCTTGAGGATGCAGAGGCATCGATGGAACCCCTTGGACTTCGGATTGAGTCAGGGAGTGTGCTTTTGGGTTGATTTATTTACTGTGATATTTCATTTGATTCGATGATACGATGTTGACATTTCTGACATGATTGTTGATGATGCAGGCTGACGATAGCTTGCCGACCAGACTCACATATGGAGTAAAGGGGCCACACACGATTTCCAGAGAGGTTGAGCGAGAGGGGTGGACAGCAGCCCTGCCACCGCCTACTAGCACTCCCACCATGGCTCGAACTGTAGGTTAACAATTACCTAGTTCGAGAGGATCCACGATGCCATGAGGGTAGACTGCGATAGTCGCTCACGATGATTCTAAGGGGTGCACAATAAGGCGGGGGCCTTATTCCTTAGAACCCTTAGTATCCCACAAGTTCACCTGCTAGAGTGTTGACTCCAGGGGTTATAGATGTCTACCAATCAGTCCAGTTGGCGAGTGGCACCCTTGGAGCACGTGGTGCATCCTGAAGGGCACGTCACACAAAAGAAACACAAGAAGCGAGTGGCACCCTTGGAGCACGTGGTGCATCCTGAAGGGCACGTTGCGTAAAGGAAATGAACGAGGCGAATGGCACCCTTGGAGCATGTGGTGCGTCCTGAAGGGCACGTCGCATTGATGTGGATGAAGGAAACAAACCTAAATAACCCTAAGACACTAACACCTTAAGAAATTCTTAAACAACTTCCCTAACCCAGTGTCGCCCAGTTCAGAATCTAGTACTAAGTCTAAAAATTTTAGGGTAAAATTTTATTCTAACCCTAAGAGCAGACACTGGAATAAAAATAACAAAAGAAACAAAAACCCACCTAAGTAATAGTTGGGTCTTCATAAAATTCTTGGGGCGATGACGAGGGTAATTTTTAAGGCAAATATAATAGTTTTAAAACTTGCAAAGAAGAAATTAATTTCTAACTGGTGGGAGAATGACATCACCTTCGTAGTGTAACATAAAGAAAATTCCAGAGTACCCCTAGCGTTTGGTTGGGAGGTACCGGTGTAGTCTCTATGGCCGGCAAGCGGGAGCGGAACGGAGCAGCAGCAACGCGGAGCGCATGGACGTCATCAAGCGGGCGATAAGGCAAGGTACGCTCCTCTATTTTGTAGAGTAGAATGGTTACTGTATAAACTTGTAGTTTCCAGGGTTATTGTATAACTTAGTTTATGAACTGCAGTTTCAATGGTTGTTGTACAACTGTAGTCCCAAGGTCATGGTATAATCTTGTAGTAGCATGGTTACTGTCGTTTACTCTGCAATCCTTCTGGCCTGTGGTTTATACTGGTGTTTACTTTTACAAATGAACATGCTCTGCGTTGGGTTTTATTCTAAGCATTTTCATAATGCCACGGGCATTTAAATATTAATATGGGATTTTCGTAAAATTTTAAACCTCAGCGTATTTGCATCTCTGTGTAAATTTTTAAACCTCTGCGTATTTG
The DNA here is from genome assembly GCA_009831015.1 of Picea engelmannii. Classification (NCBI taxonomy): domain Eukaryota; kingdom Viridiplantae; phylum Streptophyta; class Pinopsida; order Pinales; family Pinaceae; genus Picea; species Picea engelmannii. The sequence continues at coordinate 233,815 of ML790153.1, read as the reverse complement.
CAGCTCTGTGTAAATTTTTAAACCTCTGCGTATTTGCATCTCTGTGTAAATTTTTAAATCTCTGCGTACTTGCATCTCTGTGTAAATTTTTAAACATCTGCGTATTTGCATCTGTGTGTAAATTTTTAAATCTCTGCGTATTGCATCTCTGTGTAAATTCTTAATCTCGGTGTATTTTTACCTCAGCGTTGTGGCACGTTGCATCTCAAAACTTTCTTTAAACCTTCAGCAATATTCATTGTGGTGATATGTGATTTGTGTATTTTTAAATCTCTGTGTATTTTTTTTTTACTCTCAGCACTGTTTCATGTTTGGTTTTTATTTTTTTTTCTTTTCTTTTTCTATGTGAGTAGGCTTTTGACCTCTGTGTGCCTTCCTGGGCATCTCCCTGCTGGCGTATTTCCCTTAACTCCCACCGACTGAATCCCACGCCTCCCCTTACCTCTCCTTCTGACAGCGCGTGGTCAGTCCGCGTTTTTATTGCTGCATGGGGGTGTTGGGGTGTCAGCGTGATCTCCTTGAGGGATCAACTGCACACAGCCATAGCCTTATGCCTGACGAGTCTCTGTATGCATGCCATCCCTTATTTGAGAATTTTAATGTGATGAGGCACATAACTCGATTCCCAGGTTAATGAAGGAATACTACTGCGTGAATAAATCTGTTTACCCTAAGATTGCTAAGAATTCTCTTTACCATGCTTTCGTATTAAGTTTTTTGGGGTTTCTCCTTTTCAGTATGCTCAGCACTTTTTTTTCTTATATTATTTTTATTTTCAATGAGACATGTGGAAGGGTTGCGGGCCGGGCGCTTGCGCTGTCATTGTGTTGGTTATGGGTTGACTTGTGGACTCGAAATTGACATGTGTAAGGGTTTAGGTGTAATGTGGTTGGGAATGGCGCACTTAAGCGCACAACCTGAATTTACGAGGTAATATTGGTTAAGGTATTGTGTTGTATCAGGAATAATTGTCAAAGTGATACCGGTGAAGGCAATGTGATGTTAATGGTAATAGTCGTTAATAATCATGGGTTTCTTTTTGGTAGAATGTTAAACTACTTATTGAATGATTAATGGAATGTAAGGTGATCAATGGTAATGAGTAGGTCAAGATCATGTAATGATTTGGTAATGAATAATGCCAATCGCCAGCACTGGAAAATGGACCGTCAAGCAGCGCAGGGAAGGGATCTTACCAATTATATTTTCTGACTGGTTGTACTCCCTAACTATTAAAAATCCTTGGTGAATTTTAAAACTATAACACCATGATCACATTGGAAAAGGATATTTCGCCATTTGTTGGTTAATGATCGAATTATGATAAAAGAATTAACATTCTCATTACATTCCAGATTGTAATTTTCCTCATTATTATAATTCGTTATTTACTTTTCATTTCGTCATGGGTCATTAAATCTTTACTGCCCAATTTAGTTCAACAGAGGAAGAAGAAAAATGAATGTCTTGCTAGCATGATTGAATATTAATCGTAACACCCTATAGTTCCAAATATAACCATTACTTTAGTTAGCATTGGTCAATGTAAGTAAATGGCCCAACTAGAATTTAGGCAATTATTATCATGGTACCTTATATTCATTTAACTTCCATGCTACTTTATTTTCATGCTAATTCAACGGTAGATAATAATAGTAGACTGTAAATGTCTTATCATTTAAATTCCATGCCACTTTATTCCATGCTAATTTTCATTATAATTGTATTTTAGAATATAAGGGTGAGGATGTGGTTACGTTGTGCTAAGATTAGTGTAGTACCATTCGATAACATATAAATGTAATGATGTTGTGGTTTTAAGTGGAAAGTTACATGACAATATGCCTTTAATTTATAATGTTGATGTTAATTTAAGTTGCAAGGTTATTATAATGATAGGTAATGACACAGGCTGTAATTTAGTGTTGTTGTAATGTGCATGGAGAAATTTCATTAAAATACATTGTTGGTAATGTGTAAAGGTAGTACTTTATTGCCTTACAAAAGAGAATCTAAGGTTGGTGTTGACGACTTGATCGGTAATTTGTTGTCATTCATTGCGAGTTATTGTAACATAAGATGATACCAATGCTAATTTATTGTAAGGTCATTGAAGTCTCGATGTTAGTGACGAACTTAAATGTAGGGTTTTGGAAACTGAGAACAATCATTTACTATGATTCAGAAAGAGGGGGATGGAAATGATTTAAATGTACCTTAATTAAGGTTGGGATGGTAACTCGTCGAGCTTAGAAGTTAAACGGAGTCTTGGGTCTGTAACTAATGTCTTTGAGTCTTAGATAAATGCCTCGTCGTATACACGCTTGGTTGCTCTTATAATTATGGTTATGCTTGGATGTGTGATTTTCTTGGTGTGGTAGGTAATTGTTGTCCCTTGAGTCATAGTTAGTGCCCGGTCATAATAATGATTGTTGCGGTCTAATTCCCTGTCTTGTGCTTTCGTAGTAGACGCGGTTTCTCTTGTCTATTGTTGCGCTGGGTTGTAATATTTGGTTGATTGGACTGTTGTGTCGGGCGGGATATAGACACCTCCATGTGGCCTTAGTATATAGGTCTGTGTGTGATTTTTCTATGTAAAGAATCCAGTGTCGTATCAAGAGTCTCAGGCCCTTTAAAGGTAGGGTTTCCACTCTTGTGACACACCTGAGGGGATTACTAGTTTCTGCCTGAGCAGTTGGCCAGGAGCCTATCTGACCTTCTCTCTCTCAGGAGCAGAGAACTAAGATTAAACGCCCTTCTTTCCTGTGCAGAAATAGTAAGACCTACTACTATGGATTCTTCCCTCTATGTTCCTACTGTGCATAACCCAGTATGTCATTGAATTTTTGCGTAGTGCGCCTTATGTCCTTGGTTGTTATTGTTGCAGTACTTGTGTGCGCGTTATGTCCTTGGTCATTATTGTTGCAGCTACTTGTTGTGTGCCCTTGTCTTCTTGTGGTGACCTTCGTGGTCGTGTTTTGTTGGTTGTCGGGGGGTGACGTAGATTCAAGTGTGTTTGTTACTTGTACACACTCACACACCTTAACAGTCAAAAAAAGAAAAAAAAGAAAAAAAAATTCACTTATTAAAGAGTCGTTGTCATAACAAGGAGGTTGTTACATATGGTATCAGAACCAGTTCGACCCGCGACTTGGGATTCTCTATGGCTTTCGTTGACAGGATTAGATTTATTATACTGTTGCTGATCGACTTGATTGTGTGCATGCAGGTAATCATGGTTAGAGGACGCCGCGGAGGCAGACGACGGGGTGCTAGGGGAGGAGGCGTGACGCCTCCAACATCATCCACGCCTTAGGGGTCTAACCCCCAGGGAGGCGAGAAGGTTCTCGGACAGGAGCAGATAGTCGTTGGTGATGTTATTGGGATGATGAGATCCTTTCAGCACATGTCTGAGGCTCTAATCAGCCGATTGGACAGAGACAAGTCCAGGGTGTCGGCACCCCCTGAGGTTCTGCTGTGCGCACCAACCGTTACAGGTAGCATTCACCGTGAACTCGAGAAGGTAAAATTTCCTGAGTTCTTTGGTGCCCCGGACGGTGCAGCCATCGAGGCATGGTTGGAGAATATGGCGATGTGCTTTTCACTTCGCGATTATACCTCCAACATGAAGTTCCACATGGCGGTCTTTCAACTGAAGGGGAGTGCTCTTCTATGGTGGAAGACGCTCCTGCCGCAGCTGAACATGGTCGTTGAAGACGTGTCATGGGAACTGTTTGAGGAACGGTTCCGAGAGAGGTACATTTCATAGGAATTCATTGAGCATCAGCTCAATGAGTTCAATGCGTTATGACAGGGAGGTCGTACGGTGCCCGAGTACGAGGCACGTTTTATGGAGCTGCTCCGGTATGCTCCGCACCTTAACTCTGAGAAGCTCAAGGTCAACAGGTTCGTGTTTGGCCTTAACGACAGTATGCATGCAATGGTTAGGATCTTGATGCCTCAAACCTTGCATGACACTGTCCAAAAGTCCCTCATAGCAGAGGAGGAGCTTATCAGCGGGGGTCAGACCAGGACTCTAGCGAGACCCGCAGGGCAGAGCTCATCTGGTGCATCACGGCATCAAACACTAGCGAGACATACACCGGGACATTGTGGCTTCTAGAGGGGATCCACTTTTGCTACACCCCGAAGACCGCTGCCTCAGCAGCGGACACCTTATCGAGGACCACAGCACCAGCAACAACGTCACCCGCAGCAGCAGCAGTTTAGACCTGTTCAGTAGAACAGACCAGGGTTTCATGCCAGTGGGCAGTCATCTTCTACTTTGGGTACCAGGACTACTAGGCCGAAGAAGGGGTGTTGGACGTGTGGGGAGCCACACTACCAGCGCGACTGTCCTGTGGAGAGGACCAGAGTGTCTGAATCAGTCGGACCCGCTACCATGGGAGATATGGGCAAGGCCCATCGGATACATGCAGCGGTGAATAACCTCTAGGCAGAGCACCAGTCAACTGTGCTTGAGACAACAGGTACTATCGCTGACCAGACCCTTAGTATTTTGAGAGACCCAGGTGCTACTGAGAGTTTCATTTCTGGTGCAGCGCTAAAAAGGATTAAGGTAAAGGCAGTCGAACAGGATGAGTTTAGCTTCGTAGAGATGGCTTCGGGAGCCAAACAGAAGGTGGGAGGAAAGGTTACAGGTTGTGCCCTTAACCTAGGAGAGTTTGTCACGCGGGTCAACTTGTACATCACGATCTTAGGATCTTATGATGTCGTGATTGGTATGGATTGGTTGGAAACGCATGAGGCGATACTCAACTGTAAGACGAAACGGTTGAGCTTGGTTGATGATGAAGGAAAGAGACGTGTGATTGTAGGAAGGAACTAGGGAGTTTCCCTGTGGTTCGTCTCTTCCTTATAGTTATGAAAGAGTATGCGCAAGGGGTGTAAACTTTATGCGATCCTCACGCTAAATGAGAAGAGAGTAGCGGAAGGTCTAGAACACCTTCCGGTGGTGAAGGAGTTTGCGGATGTATTTCCAGAGGAGTTTCCTGGGATGCCGCCGGAAAGGGAACTGGAGTTTACCATAGACCTGAAACCGGGAACCAAACCGATAGCAAGAACGCCTTATCGGATGTCGACCCCAGAGTTGCAAGAGTTGAAAATGCAACTGAAGGAATTGTTGGATCTAGGACTAATACGTCCTAGTGTGTCATCGTGGGGTGCACCAGTTATTTTCATACGAAAGAAGGATGGATCATGGAGGCTTTGCATTGACTACCGTCAACTGAACAAGGTGACGATCAAGAATCAGTATCCCTTACCTAGAATTGATGATCTGTTCGATCAAATGAAGGGTGCGACAGTGTTCTCCAAGATCGATTTGTGATCAGGGTATCACCAGTTACGGATCAAGAAGGATGACATCCCTAAGACTGCTTTTAAGACGAGATTTGGACATTACGAGTTTACTGTTCTACCGTTTGGATTGACAAACGCCCCAGGGGTATTCATGAGTTTGATGAACGGGGTGTTCCGCGAGTACTTGGACAAGTTCATCCAAGTATTCATTGGTGATATCTTGATCTACTCTCGGATGATGGAGGAGCATGATGAGCACTTGCGCTTGGTACTACAATGTTTACAAGAACACAAATTGTATGGGAAGTTGTCCAAATGCTTTTTTTATCAATCGAGGATTCACTACTTAGGGCATGTCATCTCCGACAAAGGTATCGCCGTGGATCCAACCAAGGTTGAGGCTATTATGGAATGGCCTGCGCTGACGAATGTCACAGAAGTGGGTAGTTTCATGGGATTAGCAGGATACTATCGAGGGTTTTTCGAGGGTTTTTCAAAGATAGAAAATCCGATCACGAAATTGCATAAGAAAAACAAGAAGTTTGTTTGGACAGAGAAATGCACGGAAGCATTTCGGAGGCTTAAAGAGTTGTTGAAAACCACGCCGATACTAAAGGTCCCTAACATGGACACAGACTTCTTGGTATGCACTGACGCATCCAAGGAAGGTTTAGGTGGAGTCTTGATGCAGGACGAACGAGTGATTACTTACATTTCGAGGAAGTTGAGAAGGCATGAGCAGAACTACGCGATGCATGACTTGGAGTTATTAGCCATTGTTTATGCCTTGAAGGTTTGGAGACACTACCTTGTTGGATGAAAATTTGAATTAAAGACTGATCACTGTGGTCTGCAACACATTTTCATGCAAAGCGACCTGAACGCGTGACACTGGCGTTGGTCAGAATTGCTTAGCAAGTACGAATTCGAGATTACTTACATAAAGGGAACAGTGAACTGAGTGGTAGATGCTTTGAGTCAGAGGCCGTGCATATTTTCAGTGTTGCCTCTTCAAACTAATCTGCGTGAGAAGATTGTCACTTTACAGCATGACGATGACTGGTACAAAGAAGTCGAGGATTTTATCGTACAAAACACAATGATGGTACCACGATATGAGGGATATTCATTGGATAACGATGGGTTATTGAGGTTTAGAGGTCAGTTTTATGTACCGCCTAACGACGAGTTGAGGATGCTGATCCTGAGCGAGGCTCATAGAGCAGTTTACATGGCTCACCCAGGAGTTACGAAGATGAGGGTAGACCTTAAACCCTTATTATTCTGGAAGGGAATGAAGGCCAACATAGTCAACTTTGTGGCTAGATGTCTAGAGTGTCAATAGGTAAAGGCTAAACATAGACACCCAGCAGTTTTACTTCAACCACATGCCATTCCGAAATCAAAATGAGAAGTTATTTCGATGGATTTTATTGTTGGATTTCCACTGACAGCCAGGAGACACGACTTGATTTTTGTAGTAGTAGACACTCTGACGAAGAGTGCTCACTTTATTCTGGTGTGTATGACATATCAGGAACCTAACATAGCGAGAGTTTTCATTAGTGATATTGTGAGGCTGCATGGCGTGCCTAAGAAGATTATATCCGATCGAGGATCGGTGTTTACTGGACGATTTTGGACGAGCTTCCAAGAGGCCTTGGGAACTCAACTTAACTTTAGTACTGCGTATCACCCAGAGACTGACGGACAGACCGAAAGAACGAACCAAACCTTGGAAGACATGTTTCGCATGTACGCGATGGACCAACAAAAACGTTGGGAGGAATTCTTGCCTCTAGTAGAGTTCGCTTATAACAACAGTTACCAGAGCACCATTAAGATGGCGCCTTTTGAGTTTCTTTATGGGCGACCGTGTCGGACGCCCTTGAGTTGGGATCGACTTGAGGATAGGGTCCTAGTGGGACCAGAAGCGATCCAAGAAATGGAAGAGCAAATGCAAACCATAAGACAAAGGATTAAAGAAGCGCAGGATCGACAGAAGAGTTATGCCGATGCGCACCGAGTCGACTGTAGTTACGAGGTCGGCGATCAAGTCTTCTTGTGGGTTAAACCGCATAAGAGTTCGATCAAGTTTGGAAATGGAGCTAAACTCTCTCCTAGGTTCGTGGGACCTTTCAAAATTGTAGAGAGAAAGGGGCCTGTGGCCTATCGACTAGCCTTGCCTGATTCTTTGAGGCGTATGCACGATGTTTTTCATGTATCTGTTTTGAGACATTATGTTAGTGATCCTACACACGTGATTGACATGAGTTCCTTGCAGGTATCGGATGAGGGAGCACTCACGGCTGAGCTGGTCTGCATCTTAGATCATCGTGTTCAATAGTTATGACGTCGAACAGTAGATCAGGTCAAGGTCTAGTGGGACAGTTATAGTCCGCACTCGGCGACCTTGGAGGACGCATATGATATGCGTCAGCAGTTTCCATTTTTGTTTGATAGATAGACTTATGATACTGTGATACGTTTATTTCTGTATTTATACTGAGAAACTTCAGGACGAAGTTTAGACCAAGAGGGGGTGTATGTAACATCCCACTCTGGCGCACTGAGAAAACTTATTTTTTGAGGACACTTGCTCGCAAGTGATCTGGACTTTTGTGATGTTAAACCATTTATACTTGATTATGATGTGATTGACAGACGACATGATGTTTTAATAGTTTTGATTGACACAGGTGCTACTGACTCTGCTTTATTGAGTGTGCAGGGTTTTGGACCTTGAGGATGCAGAGGCATCGATGGAACCCCTTGGACTCCATATTGAGTCAGGGAGTGTGCTTTTGGGTTGATTTATTTACTGTGATATTTCATTTGATTCGATGATATGATGTTCACATTTCTGACATGATTGTTGATGATGCAGGCTGACGATAGCTTGCCGACCAGACTCACATATGGAGTAAAGGGGCCACACACGATTTCTAGAGAGATTGAGGGAGAGGGGTGGACAGTAGCCCTGCCACCGCCTACTAGCACTCCCGCTGTGGCTCGAACTGTAGGTTAACGATTACCTAGTTTGAGAGGATCCATGATGCCGTGAGGGCAGACTGCGACAGTCGCTCACGATGATTCTAAGGGGCGCGCAATAAGGCGGGGGCCTTATTCCTTAGAACCCTTAGTCTCCCATAAGTTCACCTGGCGGAGTGTTGACTCCAGGGGTTATAGATGTCTACCAATCAGTCCAGTTGGCGAGTGGCACCCTTGGAGCACGTGGTGCATCCTGAAGGGCACGTTGCACAAAAGAAACACAAGAAGCGAGTGACACCCTTGGAGCACGTGGTGCATCCTGAAGGGCATGTTCAATAAAGGAAATGAATGAGGGGAGTGGCACCCTTGGAGCACGTTGTACGTCCTGAAGGGCACGTCGCATTGATGTGGATGAAGGAAACAAACCTAAATAGCCCTAAGACAATAATGCCTTAAGAAATTCTTAAACAACTTCCCTAACCCAGTGTCGCCCAGTTCAAAATCTATTACTAAGTATAAAACTTTTAGGGTAAAATTTTAGTCTAACCCTAAGAGCAGACCCTGGAATAAAAATAACAAAAGAAACAAAAACCCACCTAAGTAATAGTTGGGTCTTCATAAAATTCTTGGGGCGATGACGAGGGTAAGTTTTAAAGCAAATCTAATAGTTTTAAAACTTTGCAAAGAAGAAATTAATTTCTAACTGGTGGGAGAATGACATCACCTTCGTAGTGTAACATAAAGAAAATTCCAAAAAAAAAAAAAAAAACTAAGACCATTATCCTGTTATTATCCATGTCTACATTATTAAACTATCATCCATCACCTTAATCTTCCAGTATCCATTTCCATTTACATGTCCATTTCACATTACTAAATCACCATCCATCCCCTTAATTTCTCATTATTCCTCTTTTATGTAATACATCTAATTTTCCCATATACATGTTTGTCATCAATTTAATCTCTTATTAACCTCTCTCTCTCTCTCTCTCTCTCTCTCTCTCTCTCTCTCTCTCTATATATATATATATATATATATATATATATATATATATATATATATA
>ML790153.1:200407-210697 GCA_009831015.1 Picea engelmannii | reverse complement strand
ATCCTTTTGGCCACTTGAATGATCAAAAGAGGGACACTTGGAAGTACAGTTGGGTCTTCTAGATAGGAAAAAAATTAGTGTATGAATCAAATGACTCAATCACATGAAATAAACAAACAACTAAGCTAACACCAACTAAAGAAACAAAACTACAAAGCATAAGGAAATTAGAACCAAAACCAATCAAACAATTGACCAATATTCATGCCACCTATGGAGAGATTATATTAGTGGGAAAACACCAAAGAAAAAGGGAGACTTATGGATCCCCTCTTCCTCCAAGGGAGGGCTCTTGAATCCCCCATGTGAGAGCTCTTCTTACAAATTGAAAAATTGAAACTAAATGGTGAATAAATCATTCCCTCAAGAGGTGAGGTGAATAGCTCAATGAGATGATGCTAGTATGCTCCAAGAAGGAAATAGGTTCCTTGTAGGAGAATAAAGGCGACATAACAATACAATGAGATTCTTGAATTCATAGTGCACCCATGGCCTCTTTTTATAGCAAATCTTTGAGGCATTATCCAATTGGTATTTAGTGTAAACAAGGGGCCCTTTAGGGCACCCTTAGGCCTTTGACCATCCCCCCACTTGGATTCAACTTGGATTTGAGGGTCAAATCGGCTTGGGAGTTGAACCAGAAGTGGGTGAGGGGCCAGAAAGAACCATAAATGCACTGTTCATAGGAGTGCATGGCTTTTATCCTACATAATCGCGCATCAGACATATGTGCGCTCTTTTGGCTTTTTTGGCCCACACACGTGCGCACGCTTCCTGTAGTGTTTCTGCACATGTCAATTTTATAATCAGTTGTATAGTTTGTGCCTTTTAGAAATGTATTTTTGGGGCTATAGGTGAACTAATAGGTGTTTGGAGATGCTGGATTCCTATAACCATTTGCAGATGAAATTTCAGTGATAACATATGCCCCTTGATGTGTGAGGTTAGGAGCATACGTATAGCTTAAATACATCAATGTTTCTTCCACTGAGAGTAACATTGTAAGAAAGAGTGCTGATAGGAACTGCAAGACTGATTTGTTGGAGAGAGAGGGGAAACTATGGGACCCAAACTTTTCTCTAGGTGGGGGAAAATAAAAACTGTATACAAACGAGGCGGGCATGCCCCATGCTCGTGTCATGTAACTCAAATGTGTAAGACAGTAACTAAAGTTTTTTTCTGATGTAGATAACTACAATGCCCTCTAGGGAGGTTTGATGATGGTAGATGACAATTCTGATGGGAACATAGTCTGAAAAGAGGCGATGACACCGATAAGAAGTGTCAATGACTCATAGGCATTGATATCCCAACAAATTTCAGAGGTCTTCAGCTAGTATAAAACAACTACAATAGTTGCAAAGTAAGACCCGCCATAACATGAGATTGTGTTGAATTCGAATGTTATGGGGGTCAATGACAACAGGGAGCAATGATGGTTCTCTCTGTGTCGTCCGAGACTCCTCATTATAAAGGTAATGAGAGTCAAGATAATGTCGCCCTTCTAGAAACTATGCTGATGTCGATAGAAAGGGAGACACGACTCTAAGAAGAAAATGGCTTCATGAAGTCCAATGGATGAGATCAAGAACTGAAGAGGAACATGGAGGAAGTCAAGATGTGGTGAGACTTAAGATTTCCCTTGGTTGGGGATATATGTGAAGTATGATTGGTAGAAATCGTGAAACTAGATCTAGCATCAGGGGGATGACTAGACATGGGTTTAAATTGTTCCAAAGGCATGACAAAGTGGACAAACTCAAATATCATGGGTACATGGACTGTGGGATACTTAGGGTTATGGATGATGTCAACATGGTTAGAATATAGTGAATTCCCCAACCAAGGGTGACATGGGTTTCTTTTATAGAAAAAAAGAAGGTCGCCAAGGGTGAAAAAAAGCTATGTAAATGCTGAAAACAAAGTCTTTGTACAATTACCAAATTAATAAAGAATAATTTGGGATAAGTGTGCAGATATAGAAATGGGTGCCCTAGTGCAAGATGGCTTGGCCTGTGAGGGCGCAATTTGCATGGAGAATTGGTGGAGGGTGAGGACCCCATAGATGGGTTTTTGTATGAGGTAAATGAATGGAGAGCAATCGATAGATGGGAAAAATAATTGTGGATGAAATGGAGGGTTGATGATACTATAGAGGTGAAGTGAAACAAGAACCGTAAGGAGATATCCAGGGAGTCCATTGGGAAAGATCGCATAATGAGGAGAAGGAGTATGTGGTTGATTCTAGAAACATGTGTAAGACTATCGAGACTCCCATCCCTAGGGGGTGAAGAAACGTGAGTGTCAAAGTGCCAAAGGGGACTATGAATGGGACAAATCATGTAGGGGCGAGTGCTACCGAGTGACAGTACCAAAAATGCAGCAGAGGTGATAGTACTATAGAGACGGATGTGAGGGTCCTACAGGAAAACGTCGGAGGGTGTGACTGGGAGATGCAATTGATATTCAGAGGGAATGATTACATGTCAGTGTCGATCATATACCTGAATGGGCAGTGTTGATTTGTGGTGACCGAGTGCCTACACACCTGAAAACCAAATACCCGATGTGAACAATATATGAAGATAAAGAACATATAACAGTTATTTGACAATTTTGAACATGAGCATGCCTACCTGGGCGTGATGTGAGAAAATTCTCCCATGGGGCCAAGGGTGAATGGTGACCTTGGGAATGTGACTATGTAGGCCATGGGATCCTGACCCCATGGCTGAAGACGAATCAGAAAATATATTCTTTGAGCTCATGTAATTGAGCATCAAAGTTTTGGAAGAAGGGACTATATATTGTTGTAGGGCCCACAATGCCACCTCATTTGTACCTATGGCCATAGTGAGTTGACGAGAGGTTTGTAGAGGAGTTTGGGAGATTACAGGAGTTGGAGTCAGTCGATCCAGGATTTGCGAGAGCCAGGTTAGTGGTCTCATCCTCCTGCATAGTAGTTAGGGTTTCTTTTTTGGGCAGGGTTATATGAATGGCCATACTAGAGGATTTTGTGAGGGTGGGCCCCCAAATGCACGGGAAATCGAAGGGTACCTGCACTGGGGTGCGCGACTATAGAGAGGACAACTGCACATGGGGGTGCATGAGTAACCGATGTGGTAGGCCAATGGAGGAGACATATTTAAATAACACAAATGGTAGATCAGACATAAGGCATGAAAGGAAAAAATAAGACTAAAAACTCTACAAATGTGTACAAAAAAGAAAAATCCTAGTGTAGAATGACTATGCTCAGGCATAAAGTTTCTTGAAGTATAACCCATTGACGGGTTCTTTGAGAGGATAGCCTTCTGGAGAGGCCAGGATGTATGCACCTTTAGTGAGGAAGTGTTGGACAATGTAGGGTGAATGCCATAATGACTCGAATTTTCCATGACCAAGGGTATCGTGAGCGATATCGTAGGATAGGACGAGGTCTCCTTCGTTAAATGAGTGAAGGTTGACATGGAGGTCAAAGGTGGAATTAAACCATTTTTTAGTTGCCTCATTGTTCTGTAATGAAGACTGATGGTCTTCATCCAACGAATCTAAGTTCAGCAAGTGTTGTTCTATTGGAACAGTGTCAGGTAGTAGCTAGATGGAAGTGCGTAAAGTGGGAATTTCAAACTTGATGGGGAGAGTGGCCTCGACCCCATGGACGAGGTGAAATGATATAAAACTAGTGGTAGTTTTAACTATTGTGGGATAAGCCCATAGTGCTGAAAACAACATATGATGCCAATTGGTCTTATGTTTGTTAATCGTGTGCTGCAACATGGTTTTGAGGACCTTGTTGATAGCCTCTACCTATCCCTTGGACTGGGGGTAGTATGGGGAGGCAAACTCATGGGAGAATCCTAACCTTGAGGATATTTCAATGAAGATCTCATTCTCGAAGTGTTTCCTGTGATCAGAGACTAAATGTAGTGGGACTCCGACGCGGGAAATAACGTGGTTGAAGAAAAAATGCATTGTTGTGTCAATGGTGTTGTTGAAGGTAGGCATGGTTTTGACCCATTTGGTAAAGTAATCGACTGCCACGATGATGTACTTGTGCCCATTGCTATATGGAGGGTTGCAAATCATGAAGTCTATGCCCCATTTGCAAAAGAGGCCGATAGTGATGATGGGGTGTAGAAGAGCAGGTGGAGCTCATGCTTTGTTTTCATAAAGGTGGAATTTGTCACATCGCTTCAAAACATGGATGCAGTTATGAAACAATGTGGGCCATAAGTATCCTGCTTGAATGATTTTATGGTTGGTGTACATCCTGAGAGGTGGCCACCACATGCGCTACTATGGAAATCATTCAATACTTTGTTTTCTTTGTCAATGGTCAAACATCGATAGAGTATGGTGTCATCCCCACGTCGATACAAAATTTCACCAATGAGGAGGTAGTGAGGGGCCTGATGGAAAATGCACTGATGATAGTATCAAGAGAGGTGGGACCCAAACATCTATTTTCGAAGCTAGACAAGTATGGTGACCTTCTCGTCTAGCTTCAAAAATAGATTTTTGGGTCCCACCTCTCTCGATACTATCATCAATGCATTTGCCATCAGGCCCCTCACTACCTCCTCATTAGTGAAATTTTGTATCGACGTGGGGATGACACCATACTCTATCGATGTTTGACCATTGACAAAGAAAACAAAGTATTGAATGATTTCCATAGTAGCGCATGTGGTGGCCACCTCTCAGGATGTCCACCAACCATAAAATCATTCAAGCAGGATACTTATGGCCCACATTGTTTCATAACTGCATCCACGTTGTGAAGCGATGTGACAAATGCCAACTTTATGAAAACAAAGCATGAGCACCACCTGCTCTTCTACACCCCATCATCACTATCGGCCTCTTTTGCAAATGGGGCATAGACTTCATGATTTGCAACCCTCCATATAGCAATGGGCACAAGTACATCATCGTGGCAGTTGATTACTTTACCAACTGGGTCAAAACCATGCCTACCTTCAACAACACCATTGATACAACAATGCATTTTTTCTTCAACCACGTTATTTCCCGCGTCGGAGTCCCACTACATTTAGTCTCTGATCACAGGAAACACTTCGAGAATGAGATCTTCATCAAAATATCCTCAAGGTTAGGATTCTCCCATGACTTTGCCTCCCCATACTACCCCCAGTCCAAGGGATAGGTAGAGGCTATCAACAAGGTCCTCAAAACCATGTTGCAGCACATGGTTAACAAACATAAGACCAATTGGCATCATATGTTGTTTTCAGCACTATGGGCTTATCCCACATTAGTTAAAACTGCCACTAGTTTTATATCATTTCACCTCATCCATGGGGTCGAGGCCACTCTCCCCATCGAGTTTGAAATTCCCACTTTACGCACTTCCATCTAGCTACTACATGACACTGTTCCAATAGAACAACACTTGTTGAACTTAGATTCGTTGGACGAAGACCATCAGTCTTCATTACAGAACAATGAGGCAACTAAAAAATGGTTTAATTCCACCTTTGACCTCCATGTCAACCTTCACTCATTTAATGAAGGAGACGTCATCCTATCCTACGATATCGCTCACGATACCCTTGGTCATGGAAAATTCGAGTCATTATGGCATTCACCCTACATCGTCCAACACTTCCTCACTAAAGGTGCATACATCCTGGCCTCTCTAGAAGGCTATCCTCTCAAAGAACCCGTCAACGGGTTATACTTCAGAAATTTTATGCCTGAGCATAGTCATTCTACACTAGGATTTTTCTTTTTTGTACACATTTGTAGAGTTTTTAGTCTTATTTTTTCCTTTCATGCCTTATGTCTGATCTACCATTTGTGTTATTTAAATATGTCTCCTCCATTGGCCTACCACATCGGTTACTCATGCACCCCCATGTGCAGTTGTCCTCTCTATAGTCGCGCACCCCAGTGCAGGTACCCTTCGATTTCCCGTGCATTTGGGGGCCCACCCTCACAAAATCCTCTAGTATGGCCATTCATATAACCCTGCCCAAAAAAGAAACCCTAACTACTATGCAGGAGGATGAGACCACTAACCTGGCTCTCGCAAATCCTGGATCGACTGACTCCAACTCCTGTAATCTCCCAAACTCCTCTACAAACCTCTCGTCAACTCACTATGGCCATAGGTACAAATGAGGTGGCATTGTGGGCCCTACAACAATATATAGTCCCTTCTTCCAAAACTTTGATGCTCAATTACATGAGCTCAAAGAATATATTTTCTAATTTGTCTTCAGCCATGGGGTCAGGATCCCGTGGCCTACATAGTCACATTCCCAAGGTCACCATTCACCCTTGGTCCCAGGGGAGAATTTTCTCACATCACACCCAGGTAGGCATGCTCATGTTCAAAATTATCAAATAACTGTTATATGTTAATTATCTTCATATATTGTTCACATCGGGTATTTGGTTTTCAGGTGTGTAGGCACTCGGTCACCACAAATCAACACTACCCATTCAGGTATATGATCGACACTGGCATGTAATCATTCCCTCTGAATATCAATTGCATCTCCCAGTCACACCCTCCGACGTTTTCTTGTAGGACCCTCACATCCATCTCTGTAGTACTATCACCTCTGCTGCATTTTTGGTACTGTCACTCGGTAGCACTCGCCCCTACATGATTTGTCCCATTCATAGTCCCCTTTGGGACTTTGACACTCACGTTTCTTCACCCCCTAGGGATGGGAGTCTCGATAGTCTTACGCATGTTTCTAGAATCAACCACATACTCCTTCTCCTCATTATGCGATCTTTCCCAATGGACTCCCCGGATATCTCCTTACGGTTCTTGTTTCACTTCACCTCTATAGTATCATCAACCCTCCATTTCATCCACAATTATTTTTCCCATCTATCGATTGCTCTCCATTCATTTACCTCATACAGAAACCCATCTATGGGGTCCCCACCCTCCACCAATTCTCCATGCAAATTGCGCCCTCACAGGCCAAGCCATCTTGCACTGGGGCACCCATTTCTATATCTGCACACTTATCCCAAATTATTCTTTATTAATTTGGTAATTGTACAAAGCCTTTGTTTTCAGCATTTACATAGCTTTTTTTCACCCTTGGCGACCTTCTTTTTTTATATAAAAGAAACCCATGTCAGCCTTGGTTGGGGAATTCACTATATTCTACCCATGTTGACATCATCCATAACCCTAAGTATCCCACAGTCCATGCACCCCTGATATTTGAGTTTGTCATGCCTTTGGAACAATTTAAACCCATGTCTAGTCATCCCCCTAATGCTAGATCCAGTTTTACGATTGCTGCCAATCATACTTCACATATATCCCCAACCAAGGGAAATATTAAGTCTCACCACATCTTGACTTCCTCCATGTTCCTCTTCAGTTCTTGATCTCATCCAGTGGACTTCATGAAGCCATTTTCTTCTTAGAGTCGTGTCTCCCTTTCTATCRACATCAACATAGTTTCTAGAAGGGCAACAGTATCTTGACTCTCATTACCTTTATAATGAGGAGTCTCGGACGACACAGAGAGAACCATCATTTCTCCCTGTTGTCATTGACCCCCATAACATCCGAATTCAACACAATCTCATGTTATGGTGGGTCTTACTTTGCGACTATTGTAGTTGTTTTATACTAGCTGAAGACCTCTGAAATTTGTTGGGATATCAATGCCTATGAGTCATTGACACTTCTTATAGGTGTCATCGCCTCTTTTCAGACTATTTTCCCATCAGAATTGTCATCTACCATCATCAAACCGCCCTAGAGGGCATTGTAGTTATCTACATCAGCATAAAACTTTAGTTACTATCTTACACATTTGAGTTACATGACACGAGCATGGGGCATGCCCGCCTCGTTTGTATACAGTTTTTATTTCCCCCCACCTAGAGAAAAGTTTGGGTCCCATAGTTTCCCCTCTCTCTCCAACAAATCAATCTTGCAGTTCCTATCAGCACTCTTTCTTACAATGTTACTCTCAGTGGAAGAAACATTGATGTATTTAGGCTATACGTATGCTCCTAACCTCGCACATCAAGGGGCATATGTTATCACTGAAATTTCATCTGCAAATGGTTACAGGAATCCAGCATCTCCAAACACCTATTAGTTCACCTGTAGCCCCAAAAATACATTTCTAAAAGGCACAAACTATACAACTAATTATAAAATTGACATGTGCAGAAACACTGCAGGAGGCGTGCGCACGTGTGTGGGCCAAAAAAGTGAAAATAGCACACATGCGTCTGATGCGCGATTATGTAGGATAAAAGCCATGCACTCCTATGAACAATGCATTTATGGTTCTTTCCGGCCCCTCACCCACTTCTGGTTCAACTCCCAAGCCGATTTGACCCTCAAATCCAAGTTGAATCCAAGTGGGGGGATGGTCAAAGGCCTAAGGGTGCCCTAAAGGGCCCCTTGTTCACACTAAATATTGATTGGATAATGCCTCAAAGATTTGCTATAAAAAGAGGCCATGGGTGCACTATGAATTCAAGAATCTCATTGTATTGTTATGTCGCCTATATTCTCCTACAAGGAACCTATTTCCTTCTTGGAGCATACTAGCATCATCTCATTGAGCTATTCACCTCACCTCTTGAGGGAATGATTTATTCACCATTTAGTTTCAATTTTTCCATTTGTAAGAAGAGCTCTCACATAGGGGATTCAAGAGCCCTCCCTTGGAGGAAGAGGGGATCCATAAGTCTCACTTTCTCTTTGGTGTTTTCCCACTAATATAATCTCTCCATAGGTGGCATGAATATTGGTCAATTGTTTCATTGGTTTTGGTTCTAATTTCCTTATGCTTTGTAGTTTTGTTTCTTTAGTTGGTGTTAGCTTAGTTGTTTGTTTATTTCATGTGATTGAGTCATTTGATTCATACACTAATTTTTGTCCTATCTAGCAGACCCAACTGTACTTCCAAGTGTCCCTCTTTTGATCATTCAAGTGGCCAAAAGGATAAAACAATTGTCACTATCACATCAACCTATAATTGATGATCAACTGATCATCCAACCTGTCAGTATCTCTATCACTGATCAACCAACCATAACCATATCCACTCACATGGATACCAAAACCATCACCATACCATGTACATCAACCATGTACCATAACTTGTACCATACCATATGCCAAATATCCAAGATATGTCAATGTCTCAACAATATGCCTCAAGTATGCACCAAAAAAACCAAGATCATATACCAAGTATATGCCTCAAATATATGCCAATATCACAAAGTTGTTCCTCTAACAATGAAGCATAACATCCATAAACTAAGTACCAAGGATATGTCTCAAGCATGTATCAATATCACCAAAACATGGACCTCAACCATATAAAAAGATATACCAAAAAGGGCCTCCAAGACACACCTTAAGAATGTTCCATACCATCCATGATACAAGCCTCAACAAATCACATAAATGACATACCTTTATTCATGAAGAAATGGTTGATACATACCAGCTCATATCTTGTAGAAACTCTCATTTATCATCAGACCTTACTGCAACTTGAACCAAGCATCCTTCAACAAATCTAGCTTATCCTTGCTAGACATATGATATATATCACATGGGGACTCGCATGATAGATGTTAAACAACCCATGGGGGTTCCTCGCGGGAGACCAGTATCCTGACCCGTGGGGGTCAGCTAAACTAGGGTTTCTTGAAACCCTTCCTTATCTATAGCTCTAGGACATTCACACTCCCTTCTTCCTCATATTTTCTTTCTTATATATGTTATGAAAGACTTATTAAAATATCACTTGAAAGATAGATAATCATTGAACTTGTGTGTAAATATGAGAGGCTTCTTGAGGTGTATTTATACTTTTCCAAGTGACTTATTTTCTTCACTTTAGGTCTAACTTGTACTTAATTTTTATAATTGTTTTACCCTTTAATTAATGAGTTTTCACTTGTTGTTGTAACCATTTACGGGATTCTTAATCATACTTCAGGGTTTCCAACTCCATGACCTCATAACTCCTCAATCATGAGGATATACGTGGCGTACCACATACCATTGGAAATGGCATGATGAGGACTATACATCTATGAGGGTTTTGTATACACTTAAAGTATTCTTCAACTTCATTTTCCATAGTCAACTTCAGGCCTCATTGCCACACCATTGGGTTTCTTGTAGACTTCTTCAACGAGGTTTTGTATACACTTGAAGTATTCTTCAACCTCATTTTCCTTAGTCAACTTTAGGCCTCATGACCACACCACTAGGTTTCTTATAGACTTCTTCAAATCATCTTCCCA
>ML790153.1:138951-193069 GCA_009831015.1 Picea engelmannii | reverse complement strand
GATTCCTGTGCATGTTTATTGGTGATGTATTTTCCCAGTTAAATGTTTTCTCGCTCTGTAATCACTTTGTTATCTGAATCTAATCTGTACGAATAGCGTTATGTTGTAGGATTTATCCCTGATACCCTGCTTCCGATTCTACATATTTCAATGTTTATCTTCCAAACAACCTTCAACTAAGAGATTCTTAAGTGCTTGTTAGTTGGAGTTGTTTCCCTTATCTTTTCTTCTGATCATCACTTTAATTATTGAAGATCCAGTGAGCTTGTTATCTCGCCTTGTGAAAGAATTCTTCGGTGTTTATGGTTGTATCTCAGATTTTATTAAGTACAGACCCCATAGCCCAATGGATGTGTGATTTGTCTCAACCAACTTTTAAAAAATCCTTTACAACAAACAAACTTGTGCCTCTAACTAGCCTAATATCTTAATACAAACAAAGCTAAACTAAATAGAGAGATCCCTCTCTGAAGCTGGAAGGGCTAGATCCCAGCTTTAAAAGTGGTTGGTTAAGGTTACCTTTGTGTATTTCCTCTTTTTCAACCTCTAGGAAATTACAGAGTGATAACAGGTCCAACCCTTCGAACCACAGGTTCGTGATAGCCTTCACCAAGCTAAGCAATGCAACTTCTCTAGCAAGGCAAGCAGCTCATCAAGAAGGAGATTCAACAAACGTTTTTCCCTCTCCCTCAAGCACTCAACTCAATGGAGACCATTTCTTCCTGAGGGAGGATTTATCCAGGTGGATATCAGTGGCCACTCACCTATTCCAACTGGCTCAAAAAACTTTCCTAGCAACTTACTATTTTTGGCATTTTTTCGGTTCCTAAACTTACGGGGCCATTTTGAGGGCCGAAATGAAGGTTTTTTGGGATCGATCACCTCAATGATATCCAGAGGCTTTAATTGAGCCCCAAAAATGAATCTCCTCAATGATACCTTTCCAACAAGTTAACATTCATCCAAAACGGAAATCGTATGCTAAACTTATGCCCCCAGGAAGTTGATACACCAAACTAAGCAAAATGGGGTCCACAAAACTGTTGGATTTTCATCATACGGGGTTAGGGTTTCTATTTTATTTATGATAAAAATTCCTTTGGATCCTCATTTTAAAATAATCTTCTGGTGAATGTGAGTAGTCGTAACATCTCTTCTTAGATAAGTTGCCACCATTCTAGCGAGTCTTTCACTCTGTATTTCTATAGTTTTGTACATTTCACTCATTAATAGAAATTCTATATTACTATGTCTCTGTGTTTATGGTTGCATCTCTAATATATTTTTGTTATATTATTGGATTTTTTTGGCACAGGGGTAGACCCAAGGTTCAAATCTCAAGAGCGCACCAACAAAACCCTAACTAGCGGCCCTTTCGGCAACACCTGTGAAGCAGATGAAGTCTCACCCAAGGTAGAGGCAGGGGTGGTTGCAGGACTCAGATGTCTGCAACCTTAGTTGGGACACAAATATGTGATTATATTTCTTAGAAATTACCTAATATATATTATCCATCAATATTCGACCCGTATGATACTTCATAGATGGCACAAAGCATCGCAGTATGTACTTAGATCTAAGATGGTTCAGAACTTAGCCACAAAAAGATAGATTAGATTCGACAGATCAAGCACTAAGAATTTATATATATATATATATATATATATATATGTGTGTGTGTGTGTGTGTGTGTGTGTGTGTATATCAGATATAACATTCATTCATATCTCATAAGCAAAAAGCATAACTAGATCTATATAAACACATCAAGGCATTTAGCATCAGATCGAAGCACATAGCACAACACACAAAGTTACCGTGGTTCACCCCCACCCTGGGGCTACATCCACAAAGTATTCTTCTTTATTATCTTGGTCAATCAGTTACAGCATAGAGCTCTAATAATTCTTACTTCACACAAAATAGAATATCTACGCAGTTCGCTAGATCCTTCTTCCTTGCACTTTCGCACAAAGCTACAACAACTTGCACTGAGCTCTGCAAGCCTCTTACAATATGCATCAGGTCACACAGATCTAGTTACTAACACTAAACCTTTAGCTATACATCACATAGATGTACTACCGTCCTTCTCTTACATTGCCTATGTATCTATTTATATATTACAAAAATGGTCCTAAGCATGGGTAAACCCACAGGATGACATCCCTTTCCCGTTACATTAACCCAAAACCCTAAAGGGACCCAAAAATAGGTCTAGCTCCCTTAATTTTCACTTCGCATTGCACTCCATCTTTGACAAGATATCAAAGTCCCCAAAAATGGTCAAATATGACCAAGTGTTCTTCAAAACCTGGTCAAGGGATAATAGGCCCCCAACACTCACATGTGACTCGTCCTGATTCACTCTGGTTTGATCAACTTCACCTCGAATGCCTCGAGTTTGGCTCGAGCTTCTTCAATCTACTGCAGTGCAAAAACCTATTTCTAAGTGAATTCATGGATCAGTGTGTCACTTATTGGCCCTTCTATGCATTTTTTTATGGTGATGACAACTTGTTCAAGATTGGCTCCCTAGCTTTCAACTTCGGTGAATAGTTGGCATGCCTTTTCTTGGATTGGTTGAAGTCATTGGGAGACTTCCATCACTTTACTCTGCAGCGTGTGTACCTATTGTTGGGTTGTGCGTTGTTCTGTAAACCTCTTCATTCTTTCTAATGGGTTCAAGGTCTTCATCTATGCCTATAGTGTGTCTGTGTGCTACATTGCTTCTTGGATATGTACCTCCAATGCCTGCAACTCTGGATTCTCTACGAGGTTCTCAAGAGTTTGGGCACTTCTAGTGCACAACTGCTTG
This sequence comes from Picea engelmannii, assembly GCA_009831015.1. Taxonomy (NCBI): domain Eukaryota; kingdom Viridiplantae; phylum Streptophyta; class Pinopsida; order Pinales; family Pinaceae; genus Picea; species Picea engelmannii. The sequence goes on along the minus strand of ML790153.1, from coordinate 190,251 downwards.
TATTCCAAGGAAAAGGTTTTTAATTAGTCGACTACACTACGGGCAGTTGCCTCCCTTAGATATCTTATTTCTTGAGGAGTCTCTCACACGGTACGAAGTTCCAGATCTGCAATGTACTGTTGAAGTTGATGGATTACTTCTTTGATTTGTGTCACCTAATGTGGAACACATTCTTCAATCTTTACTTCTATGACAGTCACAAAGCGAAGTGCTCTATGAACCCTTTCTTGTACTTCAAGTTGATCTACTAGCAACTGCGCTTTTTCCTCATCCCACTTTGATTTCAAGGAAATATTTTGTTGTTCTTCCTTTCTCTATTGTTTTGAAGGGTGCTATGTACTTGTGTTAAAGCCTGGGTGGCTTGCGTTGTGTCTTCTTGAGCTCGTCGAAGGCAGACTTCGAATTTATCGGTGATCTCGTGTAATTGGGTGGGATCATCACCTATTCCTTTTGTTTCAACTCTCAAAGGCACAGTAGAAGCTGTTCAGCTAGACTGGAGTACCTACTGCATTTCTTGGAGTTTGCCCTTGATTCAGCTAAAGAGATCTTCCTGCTTCGCTTCTTGTCTTTCTATGATCTCTTATGAAGCATCATTCAGTGTAACGATTAGGAAGTTGAAGTCGTCTGGTGTGAGGGTGGTATTGAACATAGTCTGGGTGGCCTTAGCTTTCTTTCAAGATGAGGGCTTAAGTGGGGTAGTCTTCCTTTTCTTGGAGGGATCCTCCTCCTCTCTAGGTGGAGTAACCTCGACTTCTGTCCCACCTAGTTCTTCACCATCACCTCCTTGCGCGGGTGAGATCGAAGGGGTCTTTGTAGATGTGCTATAGACATCTTGAGCTTCAATATCCTTCTTAGTCTTACTTGGTCCAGGTGTATCCATCATAGCTTCCGGACTTTCCATGTCAGACATTTCTGCGGGGTTCACTGGAACAAGGAGGTCCACCAACCATTCCTTGGTAATCTTCTCCAAGTCTTCTCCGGTCAACTTGTAGTATGATTGGAGCTGATGTTTATGTTCATCAACGCGCATGATGTGATATAGGTGAAATGGTGGTTCACGCTAAATTTTATCAAAGGTCTAAATCTATGAAGTGTGTTTCGAGTGATGCACGGGGTAGACTAGATTGAGTTCTTCAATTGGTTGTAATAGGTGTGGAAGACAGCATTGGACTTCCACTGCTTGCTCATGTCATTGGAGTAACATAGCGTGTAGAAATTCATGGCTAGTAGTTCGAAGGGTTCGATATAGAGAAAAGTGGCACCTTCTGGTAGCTCCCAGGCAATGAAAGTGATTAGTATGAGAAACGAACTAAAGTTGAACTCATACCCTTGGTATTGTGCTTCTCTGCAATCAAGCTCTAACTGGTCTACAAGATACTGCGCCCAGTTCCTCTGTAGTCCCTCGGCGCACTTCCCTGCAAGGTCAACAATGAAGCCAATCACCTGTGTTGGTCTATTCTTGCGAACTAGCTTGCCCACGATCAGCTGACCGGTAAGGCACACTACACCACTATGGATAGAGGCTACCTTGTAGCCTTGCATTCCCTTCTCAACATCGCCATAAGTTTCTTTTATCCGTTGTTCGAGTTCTTAGTCTGAAGTCTTTCCTAGGTAAAATTCCTGTGGGTCAGGGCCTTGCATACTAAGTCCTGTGATCTGATTGATCAAGGTTGGATCTATAGTGATGTGGTGTTCTAGCCATAAATATCCTCCATGGTAGCAGGACAGCAGAAACTTGACGCATGTGTTGACTTCCTCATGTCATTCGAAGTGTGGGATCATCATTACATTAATCAGTGTGGACTGCAGGAGGTTCTGGGTCCATGACTGCGGGAAAATCTTAGAATTCTTTCCTTTGGTCCCGATTAAGTACTTATGAAAGGCTAACATGTTGTAATCTTTACAATCTCCAAGGTTAAAATCACTAAATTCCAGTGTTGTGAGCTTGTCCTAGTCAGCACAGACTGCACTCACCCCTTTCGGAAGGTACGCGGTGATCAAGGCATAATCAAATTCTTGAGGTACATTGTCACGATTGATGGCACCACTTAGAGGTGGTAAGTAAGTTGAGAGAATGCATGGGATAAGCTTGGCATTTGCAATGTCATCCTTGTGCTTAGTTCTTCTTTCTGCATCAGCTCGAGATGTCCCTACTCGAGCAGTCGATGGGGAGGCATGTACTCCTGTCGTGGATGATGCTTGGATGCCGGTGGACATTCTTCTTTCCGACATGACTCTCTCATCCATTAAGTCAATCAAAACTTCTTCAACTACCTTCTTAGCAACATTGAGCTCATCTGACATACAAGCTTGGGTCAACTAGCTCGAGTGTGAAAATGAATTCAGACACTACAGTGAACAGTATGGAAGCAAGGCAATGATCAATCTCAAGTTTTGGGTTCAAATTCTCACTTAGTAAAAAGTATTTTCAGTGCGTGGTGTGACGGAATAAGTAGGGAAACTTATCAATGCCTTTCTTACAATGATTATGAGGTTGCATTAACTGATGTTATGTCTGTATGGCATGGTCTAACGGTCTAGTGGTGAGACACAAAAGCGTTCTGACCCATTCAGAGCGGCATTCGAATGGTTATATTGGCTTCCAATAGCTATATCGCTTCGCCATGGCGAAGTGCCATAGGTCATTGTTATGATATCCCGACAAAGCTCGATTCCTGTGAGTTTTCCTTCTGCGAAGTTTCCTCTAAAACCTTCTATAATTTTTCAATCTTGGATTTCTTCTTTCTTAGCTTCCTATCCTTTTTCCCAGGGAGTTATGTCTCGGTCATCCTTTTTCCATTTTGATTCTCATCTTCTCTTGTCATAGACACTTCGCAATGTTGAGATTATTTTTTCAGATCTAAGGGTGATACTCCTTCATCATATGGATTAGGTATCTCGGTCTTCTATGGTTCCTTTAATGCTCTTATAAATTTGATATCCAAGTCCCTAGTGTTCAATAGCTCCTATTGTTCTTCCATTAAGTAGGAGATCCTTCTAGTCATAAATTCCATGAGTTCTTGCTTCATCTGTTCTAGAGTTTCCTTTTCTTCTTTTCTCTGAATCTGTTCTTTTTCAATCCAAATCTTTCCTAACAAAGCTGAAAATGGGGCATGGTTCTCAATAAATTTAATAACTTTGAATTCTTCCTCTGTCGAAGTTCCATGGGTGTTCATAGCTATCTGGGTAATTCTACCACATAGGGTTTCCATTTTTCCTTTAAATAATGTGATGGTTTCTAGTGAAGGAACCATAGCAGGCCTTCCTAGGGTTTCCCAAGTACTTTCTGTCATAATGTTCATCGGTGTTCCCTCAGCTAGAGCACAGTCAATGTCAAAGTCTCCTATTCTTACTTTGATTTTCTCCTTTTCTTTGAAGATCTCTGACAAACTAGCATCCTTATGTTCATCCAGGGTTTCTTTCATTTTTAGTAACATAATCTCTGATTTTTTCTAGGGTTCTTATATAATCTTAGTCTCTTGATATCCTTCAAAGTTCGCTTGTTCCATATTCAGCTTTTTAAGTCTAGCAATCATTCTAGGGAAATCCAGTACTTCATGGTCCATAGTCTTACAATAGAGGCAACTAGGGTTTCTCCCAGGGAATTCCTTAGTAAGATGTCCTGGTCTTCTGCAACTGTAACAAAGAGTTAATCCTCTCTTTCTCTTCAATGGTCCCCAACTCTTCTTGTACTACGTGCTAGAATTATAATGGCTAGCCTGCAAAAATTTATTTCTAGGATCCTACATCCATTTGTCAGTCCAAAAATTCTTTCTATGCATAGGTATAACATATCTTTCACTATTCTTATGAGATCTATTCATATCAAACTTTCTTTTATCTAATAATGCCTTAGTTTTCAAGCTAGGACAAAATATATCAAGCATACCTAAATCCATATTTTAGAAACAAAAATTTTAACTTATTTGCTTCCACAGAGCACAAAACTTTTAGATCTAAGACTTGAACTATTCTTACCTTTATTAGAGAACAGAGATTAGAGATCTTACCTCTTTTCTGCAGATCTGACCTCTTTCTTTCATAAATTTCCACTTTTACTTTTCTTAGAGCACAGAGCTTATAGATCTCACTTCTTTTCTTCAGATCTAATCTTCCTTTCTTTAGATCTGACCTTATTCCTAATACAAAGATTTCATGGTTGAGTAAAAATCTGTGCACTAGGGCAATAGATCTACACATGGAGCTTATTTTTCACAAAGCTTCTTCGTCTTTAGTTCCTAGCAATCACAGTTTCAGGTCCTGGCAACGGGACCATTTGTTGGCACAAGGGCAGGCCCAGGGTTCAACGCTCAAGAGTGCACCAACAAAACCCTAACTACCGGCCCTTTCAGCGACACCTGTGAAGTAGATGAAGTCTCACCTGAGGTAGAGGCAGGGGTGGTTGTAGGATTCAGATGTCTGCAACCTTAGCTGGGACACAGATTTGTGATTATATTGCTTAGAAATTACCTATTATAGATTATCCATCAATATTCAACCCCTATGATACTTCACAGATGGCATAGAGAATCACAGTATGTACTTAGATCTAAGATGGTTCAGCACTTAGCCACAAAAAGATAGATTATATATGACAGATCAAGCACTAAGCATATATATATATATATATATATATATATATATATATATATATATATATATATATATATATATATATATATATATATATATATATATATATATATATATATNATCAGAGCTAACATTCATTCATATCTCATAAGCACAAAGAATAACTAGATCTATCTAAACACATAAAGGCATTTAGCATCAGATCGAAGCACATAGCACAACACACAAAGTTACCATGGTTCACCCCCACCCTGGGGCTACGTCCACAAAGTCTTGTTCTTTATTATCTCAGTCAAGCAGTTACAAAACAGAGCTCCAATAATCCTTACTTCACACAGGACAGAAGATCTGTGCAACTCGCTAGATCCTTCTTCCTTGCACTTCAGCACAAAGCTACAACAACTTGCACTGAGCTCTGCAAGCCTCTTACAATATGCATCAGGTCACATAGATCTAGTTACTAGCACTAAGCCTTTAGATATACATCACATAGATGTACTACCATCTTTTTCTTACATTGCCTAAGTATCTATTTATAGATTAAAAAAATGGGCCTAAGCATGGGTAAACCCATGGGCTGACATCCCTTTCCTGTTACAATAACCCAAAACCCTAAAGGGACACAAAAATAGGTCTAGCTCGGACCTTAATTTCCACTTTGCATTGCACTCCATCTTTGACAAGATATCGAAGTCCCCAAAAACAGTCAAATATGACCAAGTGTTCTTCAAAACTTGGTCAAGGGCCAACAATATTCAAGATACCTCTGTACATTTCTTTATTATATATCCACTCTCATTTCACGCCGAAACTAATCTAGATCACCTAACCAGTGCATTCTAAACTTCCTTGGATATTGCATATACTTGTTGTCATAGAGTAGTACCAAATATCCTAATTGAAACTTCTTATGTTTAATGTTTCTATCATGTCAAGCCTTATCTATGGATTTTTGAACCTGTTGATGGAATCCTAAGAAAAACTGAACCTCCTCAAGTTACACTAATGGTGTCATTCTCTCCTATATTGCGCTAGTGTCTAATAGGCTAATAGCTCTATGATTGTTGCAATGCCCAGGCTAGGAATAATAAAATCCATTGGCATTACTGCTTCTTTCCCATAGACCTGTTGGATTACTAAGAGGGGGGGTGAATCAGTAATAGAGAAATTTAATCCTTTTTAACCATATAATGCAAGTGTTATATCAGTGTAGCATTATCATCCAATAACTGCAGAGTAAATAAACAATGAACAAATGAGCAAGCATACACATACACAGTAAACCAGTGCTTTTACATGGAAACCCAAAGCAAGAGAAAACCACATAATGATTTTTCTTATATGTATTGAAGAATTACATTCATTGGAAGCACCAACTTCCTTTTTTTATTAGCTACAACTGGAAGGAGGCTCCAACCCCCTATTTTCTTAGGCTACAACCTGAGGGAAGCTCCAACTCCCCATTTATTTGGCTACAAGCCCCTAAGTTCTCTAGCTACAACCAGAAGATGACTACAAGCACCTATCCTTGCCCCATCCAACCACCCTAAAATATAAATTTCAAATGTAGAGAACATGTCACTGTCATTAAATCAACCACTGCCACTGTCAACTTGTACCAATAACCTGTAACAACCTGTACCAATCAACCTGGACCAGATAACCTATACCAAAAACCTAAACCAACATGTACCATGCATCAACCTTGACTCATCAAGATGTACCAACACCATCAACTATACACCTCATGTATGTGACAACTCATCAACTATACACCTCATGTATGTGCCAACTCATCAACTACTTGTCTCAACCATATACCCAACATGTACCTCAACCATATACCAAAGACATACACCAATATAACCATCAAAAGTTATCTAACAGTTCATCACTCTATCCATAAACCAAATACCATAAACCCTTACATCAAACCATGTTCCACAACCTCACTATTATGTAGCATCAAGCTAAACCAACAACTTCAACAACACATCACAACCAAAAGACCAATACCCATATTCCAAATACCAATTGTATCCCTCAACAAATTTGATATATGCAGCAATATTGAACATCCAATACCATCTCAAGAGTTAAACCCTAGCTCACATAACATACCTCAAACAAGATGTGCAATATCTCTCATAAATAGACCCCAACCATGTTGTCGCGATATTTCTGCCGCAATTTTTCTATCGTGATTTTTCTGCCGCTATTTTTCTGCCATGATTTTTCTGCCGCACTTTTTCTACCACGATTTTTCTGTTGCACTTTTTCTGCCATGATTTTTCTGACGTGATTTTTCTGTCGCACTTATTCTGCCACAGTTTTCCTGCCACACTTTTTCTGTTGCACTTTTTCTGCCCCAGTTTTCCTGCTGCAATTTTTTTGCCTCACTTTTCCTGCCACACTTTTCTCTATCAATAATACTTGCCCAAATAACCTTTCACAAAATAGATATTCAATAGGTTCAAGTGTGATTAAATGAGAGAGTTTTTCCTCTTATTTATACTTTCATGTAGCATCCCACTTTCCTTATTTTAGGGATTTCTCCATTAACTTTATTATTTAAATAATTTATTTCACAAACAATTTTACTACTTTGACCTTTTGGGGCTTCTATATGACTCATGAGGGTTCTCCAACTTCACATGGCCATAAATCTCTAACCGTGAGGAGTTATGTGACATTCCACATACCATCGGAAATGGAATGACATGTACTATCCATATAGAATATTCTTACTTGCAAATATATCAAAAATCATACCATTATCCATCAAACAAACTTGGGTCCATTACCCAAACATTTGTTCTATCAAAATTAGCTACCAGACTTTCTTCAAGGGTTGACATCAATGACAACCAACCCAATTAATAAAAATATCCCCCTTTGGCATTGATGGCGACACTCTGGTGAAATATTGAAGTCATGTCATGCAATATTGAAGTCATATCACTCATTCTCCCCCTATGACCATCGCTCCCCCTCAAACCATTCCTCTGTGTTCTACATCTGAGAAATATCTCCCCCTTTGTCATCAATGGCAAAGGTATCTTTCCATCTGGGGATACTCCTCCTAACTGAACTGTCCTTGGGGAAACTCCCCCTGGCTGAACACTTCCTGAAACAGATCTCCCAACCTGAACTGTCATCTTTATGGTGCTTCCTCGTGTAAATATAAGACATATAAGATAAACATTCAAAATTATTCATTTTGGAGTAGAAATTACTCTGAGTCTTTCGAGAAGATACTCAAAGGATGCCCGTGGAAGTGGTTTTGTAAAGATGTTTTCCACTTTTCTTTTGTGCCCACATATTCAACTCTGATGTTTTTCTCCCCAATTTGTTCCTGTAGAAAGTGATACTTTATTGGAATGTGCTTCGTCTTGGAGTGCATCACTGGATTCTTGAGATACTGATGCAGCTTGTATTATCATAATAGATTGGAAAAGGCTCATCATACTCAACCTGTATATCTTTTAGAGTTTGTTTCATCCATAGAACCTATGTACAACATGTTGTTGTTGCAATATACTCATGTTGGATTACTAAGAGGGGGAGTGAATCAATAATAGAGAAATTTAATCCTTTTAACAATATAATCCAAGTGTTATATCAATGTAGCATTATCATCCAATAATTGCAGAGTAAATAAGAAATGAACAAATGAACAATCATACACATACATAGTACACCAGTTTTTTATGTGGAAACCCAAAGCAAGAGAAAACCACAGAATGCTTTTTCTTATATGTCTTGAATAATTACATTCATTGGAAGCACCAACTTCCTTTTTTTCTTGCTGCAACTGGAATGATGCTCCAACCCCCTTGTTTCTCAGGCTACAACCTAAGGGAAGCTCCAAGTCTCCTATTTTTTGGCTACAAACCCCTATGTTCTCCGACTACAACTGGAGGGTGGCTACAGCCACTTGTCCTTGCCCCATCCAACTGCCATGAACTAGAAGTAGAATGATGGAACCACTGTCACACCATCACCATGAGATATACCAATGTAACCTGTACCAATAAACCTGAACCATGCATCAACCATGCATCAACCTATAATCAACCTATACCATAAACAAGTGCACCAACCATGCACCAAAAACAAGTGCAACAACCATTCACCAACCTATACCAAACAACCTGTAATCAAATTGTACCATAAAAAAGTGCATACAACCATGTACCAAGTATGTACCAATCATGTGTCAACTACTCATTAACTATGACTCATAAATATGTACCAACATCATCAACTATACACCTCATGTATGTGCCAACTCATCAACTACTTGTCTCAACCATGTACCCAACATGTACATTACCCAAAAGTCCTCATCAATTTCATCATCCAAATATGATTTGTAAATATGTAATATACCTCATGTATATGATCACATAACTGCAAACCTTCCTTAACTTTCACAACAAGAGACTAGCATTTTCATCAAACTTTTCTTTAGTCTCACATGACTAGTTTGGGATTTGTCAACAACCCTAACTTGAAATAATCATAACTATGTACCTGTAATGAATAAAGTTCTGAAAATAGTACACAAAGTTATTCAATTTGTTTTATGCAATTCCTCCAAGTGTCACTACTTAGAACCTCTCAGAAAAGGAGTTATAAAAAAAATGGCATACCTTGTTGAATTATGGATTATTTTAGAGAGCGACCTTGTAGAGTGTTCCCTGCATGGAATATTTGTTGAATATATATGAAAATGTTACAAAGAATACTACATATTCTACTATAAACAACAAATTTTATATTACTGAATTGTATCTGTTATGAAGAAGTTATGACGTTTTTACCTGAAACACTTGTTTTAGACTAGTTTCAAGACTAGCCAGAAACCTTATTTTCCATGGAGTGTAACTCCAAAAATACAATGACCCACAAGCTAAAATTTTAACCACATATACTTGGATATGTTTCCTTAATGGGCTATAAATTTCATGGCCTGAATCATTCTATAAAAAATGTTATTTCAAAAATGGTGAAATGACCTGTAAATAACATACCTTAGAAAGCATCATCAAAAGAATTTATCCTCCCTTGAATTACGGTCTTCTTTTCTTCACCTTCCCTCTGAAATGCGGCTTAGATATCCTTTTTTTAGCTCAGAAACCTATAGATATTCAATATTCTCAAGTGTGATATAAAATTAGAGAGACTTGCCTCTTATTTATACTCTCCAAGTAGCTTCCTTAGAAGCATCTTCTAAGTCACTTTGCCCACTTTCCTTATTTTAGGGTTAACCCACTTCTAATCTCTCCATTAAATTTAATATTTAAATAATTTATTTTTCATTCACTTTGAATTACAGTATACTCATAACTTCACTTTATTATTTACCTTCTAAAATATCTTAAACCACTTTGACTACTTTGACCTTTTGGGGCTTATAGATGACATATGAGGGTCCTCCAACTTTGTAAGACCATAACTCTCAAACCGTGAGGAGTTATGTGACATTCAACATACCACCAAAAATGGCATGACATGTACTATCCATATAGAATAGTATTACCTATAAATATATCAAAACTCATACCATTACACATCAAACAAACTTGGGTTCATTACCCAAACCTAGGTTCTCCAACTTCTCATCGCCATAAGTCTCTAACCGTGAGGAGTTATGTGAAGTTCCACATACCATCGGAAATGGAATGACATGTACTATCCATATAGAATAGTATTACCTTAAAATATATTAAAAATCATACCATTATACATGAAACATCCTTCGGTCCATTACCCAAACCATTGTGCTACCAGAATTCTCTACCGGACATTCTTCAAGGGTTGACATCAATGAAAACCAACCTTAATCAACAATATCCCCCTTTGGCATTGACGAAAACACTGTGATGCAATACTGAAATCATGTCATGTGATACTAAAGTCATATCACTCATGCTCCCCTTGAAACATGCCTTTGTCCTCTGCATCTCTGTGACCATTACTCCCCCCTGGAGTCATGCCTCTGTCCTCTGCATCTGATAAATATCTCCCCCTTTGTCATCAATGGCAAAGGTATCTTTCCATCAGGGGATGTTCCCCCTAAATGAACTGTCTGATATCCTAACCTAAACTGTCCTCCTTATGGTGTTTCCTCGTGTACATCTAATACATATAAGATAAGCATTCAAAAGCATTCATTTTGGAGTAGAAATAACTCTGAGTCTCTAGAAAAGACACTCAAAGGCTTCCCATGGAAGAAGTTTTGTAAAGATGTATGCCACTTGTTATTTTGTGCCCACATACTCAACTCTGATGTTGTTTTATGCAACTTGTTCCCATAGAAAGTGATACTTGATTGGAATGTGCTTCGTCTTGGAGTGCATCACCAGGTTCTTTGAGATATTGATGGTTCTTGTATTATCAAAATAGATTGGAATGGGCTCATCATACTCAACCTGTATATCTGTCAGAGTTTCTTTCATCCATAGAACTTGTGTACAACATGTTGTTGTTGCAATATACTCTGCCTCGTTTGTAGATAGAGATATTGATTATTGTTTCTTTTTTAGCCATGATACTAAACACTCACCCAAGTAGAACATTGTTCCACTGGTGCTTCGTCAGTCATCAATACAACCTGCCCAATATGCATCTATGTAGGCAATAAGTGATATATCCTTTCCTTTTGGATACCATAATCCAAACTCTTATGTTCCTTTGAGATATATAATAATCCTCTTCATTGCTAATACATGTGATTCCTTTGGTGCTTCTTGAAATCATGCCACCTGTCCAATTGCCTGCACTACATCTAGTCTGGATGTTGTCACATATAGTAGGCTACCAATCATTGACCTATATTTCCTCTGATCTATAGACTTTGAATCATCATCCTTTATTAACTTGCAACTGGTTTGCATGGGAGTGATAACTGGTTTGTAATCTTCCATTCCGAACCTCTTTATCATTTCCCTGATATACTTGGTTTGAGAAATAAAAATTCCTTGGTTGTTTTGATGTATCTGAGGCCCCATAAAGAAGGATAGTTCTCTGAGTAATGACATTTCAAATTCATTTTGCATATCCTTTGCAAATTTCTAGCTTAACCTGTCATCATCACTACCAAAAATAATATCATCAACATAAACTTCAATTAATAAAATAATATCTTGACTTACCTTGATGTAGAGGTTGCTGTCTGCACTTCCTTTTCTGAACCCTGTCTGCTATAGATATTTATCCAATCTAGAGTACCATGCTCTAGAAGCTTGTTTTATACCATACAAGGCCTTCTTTAATTTACAGACATAATCTGCGTTCTCTTACAACTGAAATCCTTCTGTTTGTTCAATGTAGACTTCTTCTTCAAATTCCCCATTCAGAAAAAATCTGCTTTTATGTCCATTTGATACAATTTAATATTTTTGGAGCATGCATGAGCTAAAAGCAATCAGATTGCTTCCATTCTGGCAACTAGGGAAAATGTCTCTTCAAAGTTGATTCCTTCAAACTGTGTGTATCCTTTACATAAAAGTTTATCTTTGTTCCTTGTAACCTATCCATCTTCACTCAATTTATTCATGTATACCTACTTTGTGTCGATCACATTCTTATCCTTTGGTCTTGGAACCGATTCCCAAGTGTCATTTTTCAATATTTTATCCAATTCTTCATACATGGCCTTGCTCCAAAATTCATCCTTTCTAGCCTCTTCAAAATAGTTTGGTTCAATCCTAGATGTGAGTGCTAGATGTGTTTGTTATTGTGAATGAATTCTTCTTCTAGTCTCAACTCCTACGTCTTTGTTTCTGATAATCTGATCTGAAGGATGATTCTTTTGTACTTGTCTGCTAGGTGTTTTTGGAGTTACTTGTTGAACTTTCTCTTCTATTTCTGTCGGATCCTCTTCATCTTCCCCTTCTTTTCCATCTTTTGTTTCTTCTTCATAAAGTTGTTCCATTGATTCATTTTATTCTTCCTTTAATTATTCTCCACCTATTTCATCAATTGTTGTGTTGATGCTTTCCACCACTTTGTTTAATCTCAGGTTGTAACACTTGTATTATTTTCTTGTACTTGAGTAACCAACAAGTACTCCTTTGTCCACATGAGATTCAAACTTTCCCATTCTTCCATCTTCTCTTTTTATGTAGCATTTTCTTCCAAAAACTCTAAAGTGATTTACATTTGCTAGTCTTCCTTTCCATATCTCGTAAGGAGTTTTGTCGGTGTTATTTCTAAGAATTACTATGTTTTGAATGTGAATTGTTGTATGCACTACCTATGTCCAAGACATATCTGTCAATTTGGAATCCATTAGCATTGTTCGAGTCATTTCATGTATTGTCTCTTTCTTTCTTTCAACAACTCCATTCTGTTGAGGTGTCCTAACAATGGAGAGTTTCCTTTTTATTCCATGACTAATGTAGTAGTACATAAATTCCTTTGAACTGAACTCTCCTCCATTATCATATCTCAAGCATTTGATTTTTGAATTCATTTCATTTTCAACCATTTCCTTGTAGATTTTGAAGTTTTCAAAATCTTCTGACTTTTTCTTGAGAAAGCAAATTGCGGTCATTCTTGTATAATCATCAACTAATAACATAAAGTGTTTATCATCTTTTAAGCCCTTTGTTGTACTTGGTCCAACTAGATCAGTATGCATAATTTCCAGTTGTCTTGTCATTGAATATTCCTTTGATTTGAACATGGTCTTTGTTTGTTTTTCTTGTTGACAATGCTTGCATAAAGTGTTGGTTGGTTTCATGATGTGGGGCATTTCTCTGACTTCTTCTCTTTTTCTCACTTTGACAAGGTTATCAAAATGTATGTGACCCATTCTCTTGTTTCATAACCAAATTTCATCTTCCTTTCCTAGACAACACTTTTCATTTCCAATTTCACTTAACACATATATGTTTCTTGAAGTTCTCACAACTGTAGCAATCAATTTTCCTGAACCATCTTCTCTTATCTCTCACTTTTGTGAATCGAAGGTAACTTTATGACCTTGGTCACACATTTGACTCACACTTAGAAGATTATGTTTCATATCTTCTACTAGTAGAACATTTTTTGCCTTTGTATTCTTGTTCCCAATTCTGACTGTGCCTTTTCCAATGATTTTGGCTAAATCATCATTTTCGAAGGAGACTGATCCATCTCTTTCCTTTCGTAATGTAATAAACCTATATCTATCACCTGTCATGTGTTTTGAACACCCACTGTCAACATACCAACCACATTTCTTCTTCTTAGCTTGTAGAGAGTGTGCATTCTTCATTGATATATTGATCCTGCTTTCTTATCCATGTCCTTTTCTAAGGTTCCTGTCTATGACTATTGTTATTATGTTGTGGTTCTCTAGGAGGGACTGTCATTCTACAATCTTTGGCCATGTGTCCAAAATTGTTACATTTGTAACATTCTTCTTGAGTGCTCAAAGATTCAAACTTGTTGTAACTTCTTCTATGTGTCTCACTAGGACTTCTTGGATAACCCCTTTTTGTATGACTTTCAAAGTTATTTTTGTTATTACTATTAGCTCTGCAATTCATAGCTTTATGTCCAGAATTATTACATGCATAACATAAACCAAAAAAGATAGTTTGATACCTGGGAGTTGAAGATATTCTAAAAGGAGATACTCTTATGAATTCTTCTTCTTCCTGAGGCCTATCTCTCAGTTGTTGATTATGAAATCTAAATCTTCTCAATGGAGGAGTGTCCTTGTAATCTTCCTTGTAGATCTTCCTATACCCCTTGATTGTTTCTACAAAGCTTTTTGGATATGTTTCTTGCTCAATTGTTTTGGAGCTTGATCATTTTTTTGTCTGATTGTATCCAAGTCCAGACTTGTCATGATGAGATTTTTGACTGCTGATAATGTCATCCAAAATTTTTTAGCTCTTTTGCATATTTTTCTTTTGAATATCCTTTCTTAATGTGACAATCTATGCTTCCAAATTTCCAATGATCTTGTCTTTTTCTTCTAGTTGTTCTTTGAGTGCCTCTTCAATTCTTTTATCTTCTTCTATTTGAACCTTCAAAATTGTGATCATTTGTTCTAGTTCTTGAGTGTCTTCTTTCTTGTCTAGTTCTTCTTGTAGTTTCTTGTTTTTCTATGGCACACATTAATTCCTCTCCATAGTCAACTTTTTCCTTGTCAATTTCTTCTTCGACTTCTTCATATTATTCTTTGGCTTCTTTATATTTTTCTTCAGAGTCTTATTTATTAGAGTCTTCTACTACCATTAATAGAACTCTTTATGTCTCACTGTCACTGACTTCATCTTCATCTGATGATAAGATGTCTTCTTTGGTGCATAATATTTTCTTGAAAACTTTCTTTGTGGTTCTTTTCGCTTTATATGTTTCTTTGTCTTTTGAGTAACCTTCATCATTTCTCTTTTTCTTATAAGGACATTTGTTAGCAAAATGACCAATACCATCATAATTAAAACAAATTTAATGAATCTTACCTCTATACCTACCATCGGTTCCCTTGTTCAGTCTTTTGACAAAGTTGGCCACTTCTTCATCATCTTCCGAGATGTCACTGTTGCTGCTATGTTCTTATTTTTTCCTTCCCTTTTTCTTTGACTTTTTGGATGCTTTGAAGACTGCTTCTTTTATATCTAGATTTCCCTGTTCAGTTCTCATTTCATATGTTGTGAATATTCCATGTAATTCATCCATGCTTATTGAGTTTAGATCTAATCTTTCTTCTAGTGTTGATATCTTAGGGTCAAATCTCATAGGAAGAGATCTTAGTACTTTTTGAACAATTACAGATTCTTTGATTTCTTCTCCCAGTCCTATGATTGCATTTATTGTTTCATCAACTTGTAAAAATTAAGTTGTAATATTCTCATCTTCCTTCATCTGAAGTTGGTCGAGTTGACCTCTCTAAGTTTGAAGCTTTGCTACTTTGACTGTTGAATCTCCTTCATAAATATTTTGAAGTTTGTCCCAAATATCTTTAGTGTGTTTACAATGTGCAACTTTGGTGAATAAGTTTCATTAAGACCATTCAAAAGTGCATTTTTGGCTTTGGAATTATTTTGGCTGTGTTTCATTGCTTTGTCATTTGTTGGAGGAACTATTGGTGTTGTGTATCCATCTACAATTGATTGTCAAATTTCAAATCCCTGTGCATGTATATATGTTTTCATCCGTATGCTCCAAAATGCATACTTTTGTCCATTGAAATGTGGTATTCCATTTTTATACAAGTTGTTTCTCTCCATGATCTACCTTTCAGTGGTTAAACTGATTTCTGAAGGAACCTGCTCTGATTCCAATAGTTGGATTACTAAGAGGCTAAGTGAATCAATAATAGAGAAATTTAATCATTTTTAACTATATAATCCAAGTGTTATATCAATGTATAATTATCATCCAATAAATGCAGAGTAAATAAGAAATGAACAAATGAATAATAATACACATACACAGTACACCAGTGTTTTAAGTGGAAACCCAAAGCAGGAGAAAACCACGGAATAATTTTTCTTATATGTCTTGAAGAATTACATTCATTGGAAGAAACAACTTCCTTTGTTTTCTAGCTACAACTGGAAGGAGGCTCCAACCCCCTTGTTTCTCAGGCTACAACCTGAGGGAATATCCAACTCCCCTATTCTCTGGCTACAACCATAAGGAGGCTACAACACCCTATGTTCTTCGGCTACAAATGGAAGGTGGCTACAACCACCTGTTCTTGCCCCGTCCAACCACCTTGAACTAGAAGTAGAATGATTGAACCACTATCACACTATCACTGTGAGATATACCATTGTAAACCTGTACCAATAAAACTAAACCATGCATCAACCTGTACTTCAACCTGTAATCAACCTATAGCATAAACAAGTGCATCAACCATGCACTAACCTATACCAAACAACCTGTAATCAACTTGTACCATAAACAAGGGCATCCAACCATGTACCAAGTATGTACCAATCATGTTTCAACTACTCATCAACTATCACTCATCAATATGTACCAACATCATCAAATATATACCTCATATATGTGCCAACTCATCAACTACTTGTCTCAACCATGTACTCAACATGTAACTTAGCCAAAATCCCTCATCAATTTCATCATCCAAATATGATTTGTAACTCTGTAATAGACCTAGTTTATATGATCACATACCGGCAAACCTTCTTTAACTTTCACAACAAGAGACTAGCATTTTCATCAAACTTTTCTTTAGTCTCACATGACTAGTTTGGGATTAGTCAACAACCCTAACTTGAAATAATCATAACTATGTACCTGTAATGAATAAAGATATGAAAATAATACACAATGTTCTTCAGTTTATTTTATGCAATTCCTCTAGGTGTCACTACTTGGAACCTCTCAGAAAAGGACTTATATCAAAAATGACATGCCTTGTTGAATTCTGGATTATTTTAGAGAGCGACCTTGTAGAATGTGCCCTGAAAGGAATATTTATTGAATCGATCTGAAACTGTTATACATAATACTAAAGACTTTACTCTAACTAAAAAAATTATTCTTACTGAATTTGGATCTATTATTAAGAAGTTATGATGTTTTTACCCGAAACACCTGTTTTAGACTAGTTTTAGGACTAGCCACAAACCCTATTTTCCACGGAGTGTAACTCCATAAATACAATGACCCACAAGTTGAAATTTTTACCAAAGATACTTGGATATGTTTCTACAATTTCCTATCAATTTCACAGTCTGAAGCATTCTAGAAAATCATTTATTGTGAAAATGGTGAGATGACCTGTAAATAACATACCTTAGAAAGAATCATCAAACGAATTTATCCTCCCTTAAATTCCGGCCTTCTTTTCTTCACCTTACCTTTGAAATTCGGCTTATATATACTTTGGTTACCTTGGTCACCTATAGATATTCAATATTCTCAAGTGTGATATAAAATTAGAGATCCTTGCCTCTTATTTATACTCTCCAAGTAGCTTCCCTAGAAGCATCTTCTAGGTCACTTTGCCCACTTTCCTTATTTTAGGGTTAACCCACTTCTAATTTCTCCATTAAATTTATTATTTAAATAATTTATTTTGTATTCACTTTGAATTGTAGTACACTCTTCACTTCACCTTATTATTTACCTTGTAAAATCTCTTAAGCCACTTTGACTACTTTGACCTTTTGGGGCTTCTAGATGGCATATGAGGGTCCTCCAACTTCGTAAGGCGATAACTCTCAAACCGTGAGGAGTTATGTGACATTCCACATACCACCAGAAATGGAATGACATTTAATATCCATATATAATAGTATTACCTGAAAATATATCAAAACTCATACCATTATCCATCAAACAAACTTGGTTCCATTACCCAAACCTAGGTTCTCCAACTTCTCATGGCCATAACTCTCTAACCGTGAGGAGTTATGTGAAGTTCCACATACCACCGGAAATGGAATAACATGTACTATCCATATAGAGTATTATTGCCTTCAAATATATTAAAACTCATACCATTATACATGGAACAACCTTGGGTCCATTACCCAAACCTTTCTGCTACTGGAATTCACTACTGAACTTTCTTCAAGGGTTGACATCAATGACAACCAACCTTAATCAACAACTCTGCCTCAGCTATAGATAAGGATACTAATGATTGTTTATTTCTTAACCATTATACTAAACAATCACCCAAGTATAATGTTTCTCTATTGGTGCTTCGTCAGTCATCTAAGCAACCTGCCCAATCTGCATCTGTGTAGGAAATAAGTGATAGATCCTTTCTTTTTGGATACCATAATCCAAACACTTTTGTTCCTTTGAGATATCTGAAAATCCTCTTCACTGCTAATACATGTAATTCCTCTAGTGCTGCTTGAAATCGTGCCACATGTCCAACTTCCTGCATTACATCTGGTCTGGATGTTGTCACATATAGTAAGCTACCAATCATTGACATGTATTTTCTCTGGTCTGTAGACTTTGAATCATCATATTTTCTCAACTTGCAACTAGTTTGCATAGGAGTAGTAATTGATTTTCAATCTTCCATTCCAAACCTCTTTAGCATTTCTCTTATATACTTAATTTGAGAAATAAAAATTCCTTGGTTGCTTTGATGTATCTGAAGACCCGAAAAGAAGGATAGTTCTCCAAGTAATGACATTTCAAATTCATTCTGCATATCCTTTGAAAAATTATAGCTTAACCTATCATCAGTACTTCCAAAAATAATATCATCAACATAAACTTCAATTAATAAAATACTATCTTGAGTTACATTGATGTAGAGGTTGTTGTCTTCACTTCCTTTTCTGAACCCTGCATGTTGTAGATATTTATCCAGTCTAGAGTACCATGCTCTAGGAGCCTGTTTTAGACCATACAAGGCCTTCTTCAATTTACACACATAATATGCATTCTCTGACAACTGAAATCCTCCTGGTTGTTCAGTGTAGATTTATTCTTCAAGTTCCTCGTTCGGAAAATCTGATTTCACATCCATCTGATACACTTTAATATTCTTGGAGCATGCATAAGCTAGGAGCAATAGGATTGCTTCCATTCTGACAACTACAGAAAATGTCTCTTCAAATTCAATTCCTTCAACCTGTCTGTATCCTTTACATACCACTCTATCTTTGTTCCTTGTAACCTGTCCATCTTCATTCAATTTATTTATGAATGCCCACTTTGTGCCAATCACATTCTTATTCTTTGGTCTTTGAACCAATTCCGAAGTGTCATTCTTATCTATTTGATCCAATTCTTCATCCATGGCCTTATTCCAAAATTCATCCTTGCTGGCCTCTTCAAAACTTTTTGGTTCAATCGTAGATGAGAGTGCTAGGTGTGTTTGTTCTAGTGAACATATTATTCTTCTAGTGTCAACTCCTACATCTTTGTTTCTGATAATCTGATCTGAAGGATGATTCTTTTATACTCGTTTGCTAGGTGTATTTGGAGGCACTTGTTGAACTTTCTCTTCTACTTCTATCTGATCCTCTTCATCTTCCCCTTCTTCTTCTTCTTCATCTTTTGCTTCTTCTTCGTAAAGTTGTTCCATTGATTCATTTTCTTCTTCCTTTAATTCACGTCCACCTGTTTCATCAATTGTTACATTGATGCTTTCCACAACTTTGTTCAACCTCAAATTGTAACACTTGTATGATTTCCTTGTACTTGAGTAACCAACAAGTACTTCTTTGTCCACACAAGATTCAAAATTTCTCATTCTTCCATCTTCTCTTTTGATATAGCATTTGCTTCCAAATACTCTGAAGTGCTTCACATTTGTTGTTTTTCCTTTCCATAGCTCGTAGGGAGTTTTGTCAGTGTTGTTTCTAAGCATCAATCTATTTTGAATGTGAACCATTGTATGGATTGTATGTGTCCAAAATATATAAGTCAATTTGGAATCCATTAACATTGTTCGAGCCATTTCTTGTACTGTCATGTTCTTTTTTTCAACAATTCCATTATGTTGAGGTGTCCTAGCAACAGAGAATTGTATTTTTATTCCATGCTTACTGCAGTAGCCCATAAATTCCTTTGAAGTGAACTCTCCTCCATTATCAGATCTCAAACATTTGATTTTTTAATCCATTTCATTTTCAACCATTTCCTTGTAGACCTTGAAGTTTTCAAAAACTTCTGACTTATTCCTGAGAAAGAAAATTGAAGTCATTCTTGTATAATCATCAACTAATAACATAAAATATTTTTCACATTTTAAAACCTTTGTTGTATTTGGTCCAACTATATTAGTATGCACAATTTCCAGTGGTCTTGTCATTGAATATTCTTTTGATTTAAACCTGGTCTTTGTTTTCTTTCCTTGTTGACAATGCTTACATAAAGTGTTAGTTGGTTTCGTAATCTAGGGCATTTATCTAATTGCTTCCTTTTTGATGACTTTGAAAAGGATATCAAAGTGTATGTGACCCATTCTTTTGTTCCATAGCCAAATTTTATCTTCTTTTCCTAGACAACACTTTTCATTTCCAATTTCACATAGTACACATATGTTGTTTGAAGTTCTTGCAGCTGTTGCAATCAATTTTCTTGAACCTTATTTTCTTATCTCGCACTTTTTTGAATCGAAAGTAACTTTATGACCTTAGTCACACATTTGACTCACACTTAGAAGATTATGTTTCATATCTTCTACTAGTAGAACATTTTCTGCCTTGGTAATCTTGTTTGCAATTGTGGTTGTTTCTTTTCCAATGATTTTAGTTGAATCATCATTTCCAAAGGAGACTGATCCATCTCTTTCCTTTCTTAATGTAAGAAACTTGTCTTGATCACATGTCATGTGTTTTTAACAACCATTGTCAACATACAAACCATGTTTCTTTTTCTTAGCTTGTAGAGCAAGTGTGCATTCTTCATTGCTATACTGATTCTTCTTTCTTATCCATGTTCTCTTCTGAGCTTCTTGTCTATGACTGTTGTTGTTCTATTGTGGTTCTCTGGGAGGAACTGTCATTCTACAATCTTTGGCCATGTGTCCAAAGTTGTTACACTTGT
Organism: Picea engelmannii; assembly: GCA_009831015.1. Lineage (NCBI taxonomy): Eukaryota > Viridiplantae > Streptophyta > Pinopsida > Pinales > Pinaceae > Picea > Picea engelmannii. Next base: position 169,152 of record ML790153.1, on the reverse strand, counting down.
AGCATTCCACTTCAGTGCTCAATGATTCAAACCTATTGTAACTTCTTCTCTGTGTTTCACTAGGCCTTCTTGGATAACCCTTTTGTGTATGACTTTCAAAGTTGTTTATGTTCCCACTCTTAGCTCTGCAATTCATAGTTTTATGTCAAAAATTATTACATGCATAACATAAACCAAAAAAGATAGTTTGATACCTGGGAGTTAAAGATCTTCTGAAAGAATTTTCTCTTTTGAATCCTTCTTCTTCCTAAGGCCTATATGTTGGTTGTTGATTCTAAAATATGAATCTTCTCGGTGGAGGAGTGTCCCTATAATCTTCCTTGTAGATCTTCCTATCCCCTTTGATTGTTTCTGCATATATTTTTGGATATGTTTCTTGCTCTATTGTTTTGGAGCTTGATCCCTTTTATGTCTGATTGTATCCAAGTCCAGACTTGTCATAATGAGTTTTCTGACTACTAATAATGTCATCCAAAACTTTTGAGTTGTTCTGCATATTTTTCTTTTGAAGATCCTTTCTTAATGTGACAATAGCTTCTTCCAAATTTCCAATGATCCTATCTCTTTCTTCTAGTTGTTCTTTGAGTGCTTCTTCAACTCTTTTATCTTCTTCTATTTGAACCTTCAATTGTGTGATCATTTGTTCTAGTTCATGAGTGTCTTCTTTATTATCTAGTTCCACTTGTAGCTTCTTCTTTTTCTTCTTTTCTCTTCTTATAACTTCTATGGCACACAACAATTCTTCTCGGTAGTCAACTTCTGCCTCTTCATATTCTTCTTCGGTGTCTTATTTGTCAAATTCTTCTACTTCCATGAATAGAACTCTTTATGTCTTGTTGTCACTGACTTCATCTTCATATGATGATGAGATGTCTTCTTTGGTGCATAAACTTTTCTTGAAAACTTTCTTTGTGGTTCTTTTTCCTTTATATGTTTGTTTTCTATTTGTGTAATGTTCATCATTCCTCTTATTTTTCTTATGAGGACATTTGTTAGAAAAATGACCAATACCATCACAATTAAAACAAATCAAAGGAAACTTACCTTTATATATTTCGTTGGTTCCCTTGTTCGATCTTCTGACAAAGTTGGCCATTTCTTCATCATCTTCCAAGATGTCACTGTTGTTTCTATGTTCTTTTTCATTTTTCTTTCCCTTTTGCTTTGACCTTTTGGATGCTTTGAAAGTTGCTTCTTTTATATCTGGATTTTCCTGTTCAGTTCTCATTTCATATGCTATGAATATTCCATGTAGCTCGTTCATGATTATTGAGTCTAGATCTGCTCTTTCTTCTAGTGCTGATATATTAGGATCAAATCTCATAGGGAGAGATCTTAGTACCTTTTGAACAATTACAGATTCTTTAATTTCTTCTCCTAATGTTGTGATTTCATTTATTGTTTCATCAACTCGCAAGAAGTAAGCTACAATATCCTCATCTTCCTTCATCTTTAGTTGTTCGAACTGACCTCTATAAGTCTGAAGCTTTGTTGCTTTGACTTTTGAATCTTCTTCATAAATATTTTGAAGCTTGTCCCAAATCTCTTTAGTGGATTTAGAATGTATAAATTTGGTGTAAATTGATTCACAAAGACCATTCAAAAGTGAATTTGTGTCTTTGGAATTATTTTTCCTTAGTTTTATTGCTATTTCATTTGTCGACGGAACTGTTGGTTCTTTGTATCCATCTACAACTGATTGCCAAATTTCAAATCCCTATGCCTGAATTTATGTTTTCATCCTTTTTCTCCAAAATGAATACTTTTTTCCATCAAACTGTGGTATTCCATTTGTATACATGTTTTTGCTCTCCGTGATCTACCTTTCAGTGGTTAAACTGATTCCCTAAAGGAATCTTCTCTGAAACCAATTGTTGGAGTACTGAGAGGAGGGTTGAATCAATAATAGATCAATTTAATCCTTTTTAACCATATAATGCAAGTGTTATATCAGTGTAGCATTATCACCCAATAATTGCAAAGTAAATCAACAATGAACAAATGAGCAATCATACACATACACAATACACTGGTGTTTTTACGTGGAAACCTAAAGCGGGAGAAAACCATAGAATGTTTTTTCTTATATGTCTTGAAGAAGTACATTCATTGGAAGCACCAGCTTCCTCAATTTTCTAGCTACAACTGGATGGAGGCTCCAACCCCCTAGTTTCTCAGGCCACAACCTGAGGGAAGCTATAACTCCCCAATTCTCTGGCTACAACCAGAAGGAGGCTACAACCCCCTAAGTTCTTTAGCCACAACCGAAAGGTGTCTACAACCACCTATCCTTGCCTCATCCAACCGCCCTGAAATATAAATTCCAAATGTAGACAACCTGTCACTATCACGGAATCAACCACTGTCATTGTTAACCTGTCATTGTCAACCTGTACCAATAACCTGTAACAACTTGTACCAATAAACCTACACCAAATAACCTATACCAATAACCTAAACCAACATGTACCATGCATCAACCTTGACTCATAAATATGTACCAACATCATCAAAAATATACCTTATGTATGTGACAACTCATCAACTATACACCTCATGCATGTGCCAACTCATCAACTACTTGTCTCAACCATGTACCCAACATGTACCTCAACCATATAGAAAATACATACACCAATATAACCATTAAACTTCATCTAACAGTTCATCACTCTATCCATAAACAAAATATCATAAACCCTTACATCAAACTATGTGCCACAACCTCACTTTTATGTAGCCTCAAGCTAAACCAACAACTTCAACAACACATCACAACCAAAAGACCAATAACCATATGTCAAATACCAACTATATCCCTCAACAAATCGGATATATGTAGCAATACTGAACATCGAATACTATCTCAAGAGATAAACCCTAGCTCACAAAACATACCTCAAACAAGATGTACGATATATCTCATAAATAAACCCCAACCATGTTACTATCACGATTTTTTTGCTGCACTTTTTCTGTCGCGATTTTTCTGCAGCACTTTTTCTACCATGATTTTTCTACAACACTTTTTCTGCCGTGATTTTTCTGTCGCACTTTTTCTGCCACATTTTTTCTACCGCGATTTTTTTGTCGCACTTTTTCTGTTGTAGTTTTCCTATGCACTTTTTTCGCCACACTTTTCCTGTCGGACTTTTTCTATCGCATTTTTTCTTCTATAGTTTTCCTACCACACTTTTCTTGCCACACTTTTCTCTATCAATAATACATGTCCAAATAACCTTTCACAAAATAGATATTCAATGATATTTAATAGGTTCAAGTGTGATTAAATGAGAAATCCTTGCCTCTTATTTATACTTTCATGTAGCATCCCAATTTCCTTATTTTAGGGAGTTCTCCATTAACTTTATTATTTAAATAATTTCTTTTGCAAACACTTTGACTACTTTGACCTTTTGGGGCTTCTAGATGACTCATGAGGATTCTCCAACTTCACATGGCCATAACTCTCTAACTGTGAGGAGTTATGTGACGTTCCACATACCACCAAAAATGGCATGACATGTATTATCCATCTAGAATAGTCTTACCTACAAATATATCAAAATTCATACCATTATCCATCAAAAATAATTGGGTCCATTACTCAAACCTTTGTGCTACCGGAATTCGCTAACTAACTTTCTTCAAGGGTTGACATCAATGACAACCAACCCAATTAATCAACAAGACCAACCTGAAAGGTGTTTATCCTGTCAAATTCTTACTTGTAGTCCTCTAAGCCCATAATATTGCGGGAACTCTTAAGTCCCAATCGTCTATCCCTACATTGAAAATCTTTGTCAAGGCATTCTCCAAGATCTTATTAAAATTTTCCACAGTTCGATTGCCCTAAGGGTGATATGGGGTACTCTTTTGATGATGAATCTGTAACTCCTCAGTCAATGCTACATTTTTTTTGTTTTGAAAGTGTGTACCTTTATCACTGAGTAATATGAACAGATATCCAAACCTTGTGACTGCATTTTCAAATAGAAATTGTGTAGCAGTCTCCGTAGTACAGTCTGTAACTAGGGCTTCTTCTTCCCACCTTATCAAATACTATGTCGCAGTGATGATGTACCTTTCCCTTGATCTTCTTTCTTGTGGGTTGATTGGCCCCATAAATTCTATGGCCCRTTTATAAAATTCTTGCAACATAACCTGTGGATTCAAATGCATTGTGTCCCTCCTATATTACTTTCCCACTCTTTGGCATACATCATCTGACTGACAATATTCCTTTGCATTCTTGTGAAGTGTAGGCCAAAAAATCCCTACACAAAATTTTCTATGCAATTTCTCTCCCTGCATAATGTCCTCCGAAAATTCCATCATGTGCTTCTTCAAGTATCATTGGCCTTTCATGCTCTAACACACAATATCTCAGTATTCCATATTCACCCATCTTATATAAATTCCTTGCAATCAACTTATAATTTGTTGCTTTCACTACCAGTTCTTTCTTCTGTGCCACAGTCATCTCGGATGGAATCATGCCTGTGCTTAGTAACTATATGATGTCCAAGAAATAATCATCCACCATCCTTACTGCAAACTAATACACATTTGGAAAGATATCATCTAAATTTCTTGCATCTTCTCTGGAAAATATGTGTGATAGATGATCTGGACTTGCATTTAGCTTCCTTAGTTTCACTATGACTTCGAAGTCATATTCCTGAAATAATAATAGTCACCAACATATTATCCCCCCCAATACTGGTCTATTGACTAATTATTTTAATGCAAAATGCTCTGTACACATCTTAAAGTGAAACCCCAATAGGAAATTCTTGAATTTATGTAGTGCATATACCATCGCCAATCCTTCCCATTCTATGGTTGTATAGTTCTTCTCTACTATAAACAACTTCCTACTTGCAAAATAAATTGGGTGATCTGTGTCTCCTTCCCTTGGTTGGGATAGTACTGCACCCAATACTATGGATGTTGCATCCACGTGTATATAGAACTCCTTTTTCCAATATGGGAAAAATAAAATTGGAACATTCACCAGCTTTTGTTTCAAGGTGTCCAACCCCTTATGATAGTCTTCATTCCATTGAAACTTGTCTTCCTTCTTTAGTAAATTTTCCATCGGTGCTATGATCTATGCATATCCCTTGATAAATTTCTTTTAATAACATGTATGACCCAATGTATCCCTCAGCTTTATGACTGATGTAGGTGGTTCTAACTCCAAAATTACTATGATATTACCTAGATCTACAAATAGTCCTTATTTTCACACTACATGTGCCAACATAATTCCAAACGGTGTGCAAAAAATGCACTTCTTAAATATCAACAAAATATGACACTGCCTGCACCGAACCAACATAATCCTAAGAAACTCTATATGATCCTTCAATAGAATGAACACTGTCCAATCATCCAATTAGACTTCTAGGAACTTATGGATGAACTCCTTGAATGTTGCAACCACTACCCTAGAAAACACCGCAGGGGAATTTTTCAATCCAAAGGGCATAACTGTATACTGATAACTTCCCCATTCCATCACAAAAGTGGTCCTGTTTCTATCCTCTTGCAGGATTCTTATCTAATGGTACTAATAKAATCCATCTATGAAAGAGTAAGTTTCCTAGACTCATACGTTCTCTAGTACCTCATCCATGAATGGTGTTGGAAATGGGCCATGTAAGCATGTGTCATTCAACTTATTTATATCTACACAGATTCTAATTCCTCCTATCTTCTTGTACTTCACCGCCATCAGACTGTTCCACTCAGATTCTTCTACTGATTCGATGATTCCTATGTCCAACATCCTATCTATTTAAGCTTTTACCTTCTCCTTGTACCTCAGATTTAGCCTGTAAAGTCTCTAGTGCAATGGCTTAGCTCCTAGTTTTAGTGGGATCTTCATCTCACCTAAGTCTCCTAATATTCCTTTCATCTATTAAAATGTCACTAGAAATAGGTCATGGTATTCTCGCAGTAAGTATGCAACCTTTTAAACTATCTCCTCACTCCAATAATCTCCTATCTGCACAAACTTGGGATTCTCTGTCATCCCAATGTTTACCTTTCACATCTTTATAGGCTGGGTATATGCGGCGGATTCGAGCTTCGGCCCCTCTATGGTTTTTTCTCCTTCTGTCTCAAGTACTATTGCCTAGCAACAACCCCTTCTACATTTTTAATAAAAATCTAGAGTCCCTCCTAAAATTAATTTGGTGCTTTGTTTCTCTTCTTTGATTGAATTGGATTTTATGGTTTGTATTTAAGAGTTCCCTACTTTATCCAGTTGCATTTGAATTTCATGAATTATAAAATGAAATTCAAACACTATTGTGTATACCATATGCGCTTATGATTCTACAATATTATTGCAAAGGGATTTTCAAGTTGTCAGGTTAATCTCCTTTATGGCCAATTATCAACTATGATAGCATAGTGACCAGGAATCATTTCGATGAGGTAAAAGGGTGAGTCTTCTTTTTCTACCAAATTTGGTTTTAAATTCAATATTATTATTAAACTTTGATGCCAATGATCTTAAATTCATTCTATCATACATTTTGGCTCAAATGGCACTTGATCTTTGTTACCTCCTTTTGATGATGTCAGTGTTGTCTTTCAAACTTTGGTCTACATAGGCTATTTACAATCCCTATGAATACATGATGGTGTTTAATCAACACTAGTTGTAACCTTTATGTTGATAGAATCTCAAGAGTTGAAGCCTCATGTTAAGTAATTTAACAAAATGATAATATGGAAACTATTCTTCCTTACACTCTTGTTACATCAACAATTGTATGAATCACAAACACATGTTATTTAGACTTATTTTGATCACCTAATTTTTATGGTTTACGACATATATTCTCACCTAGACAAACTTGAAATCCATAAGGAGAGTTTTCAATGTTTGATAATTTGCAGTCAGTACTAAATCGAAGATATGAGTGCATTTATTCTTACTCGAAGGCTAGTTTCATATAAGTTTGGGGGGTTTGAATATAGTCCATATCCCCGTGTTATGTCTTATCGTTGACAATAATTATTGGACCATGATCGTATTCATTTACTCCTGGATTTATAGATGGCATAATTCATGAACCCTTGAGTTTAATCCCTATATTGAGATAGTATGGGAGAATGATAATCAAAACTTTGGCACTTGATGTAACACAAAATCCTCGGTTTGTGGTATAATATCTAATATCATAATGATCAACTCCATGAATTATCTAGATGATTCACTTTTAAATAAGGTAGATGTTGTATTTCCACTTGTATAATCAATTGGTATAAATTAATAAAGCTGTTGGCTTGACTTGGTAGTGGAATGCTTGTCCCGGCATACTTCCACGATCATGAGAATCCCTGAACCAAAGTTCAAGTCCACTTGCTTATGACACATATCCCTTCGAATTGTGGGACTGAACCTTTCTAGGCTTGTCAACATGAAAGTTTCTCTCGGCCTTTCTCCTTGTTCATCATTTTCTCTAGAGGAGATTGCATTCTCAAGCTAAGATTTATCCTGTTGGTTTGGTTAATAGATATTGGCTACAAAATCCATAGAATCCAACCACTTTCTTTATCATGGTTCAAATACTGTAAAAGAAATCAACCAATACATTATGGAACCCTCACTAAGAAAATGCATGTACTCATTTGCTTGTCTTCAGGATTTGTAAAAACAAAATCAGGTTGAATATGGATTGATCCCTATTTTGAGGTAATAGTGACATATTGTTGATTATTTGGGTTGGTTTTCATTGATGTCAACCCTTGAAGAATGTCCGGTAGTGAATTTCGGTAGCACAAATGTTTGGGTAATGGACCCAAGTTTGTTTCATGTATAATAGTATGAGTTTTAATATATTTGAAGGAAAGACTATTCTAGATGGATAGTACATGTCATATCATTTCCATTGGTATGTGGAACGTCACATAACTCATCACGGTTAGAGAGTTATGGCCATGTGAAGTTGGAGAACCCTCATGAGTCATCTAGAAACCCCAAAAGGTCAAAGTAGTCAAAGTGGTTGCAAAGAAGAAATTATTTAAATAATAAAGTGAAGTGATGAGTGTAATATAAGTCAAAGTGGATACAAAATAAATTATTTAAATAATAAAGTTAATGGAGAAATTACTAAGTGGACAAGTGGTTAGAAGTGGGTTAGCCCTAAAATAAGGAAAGTGGTTTAAGAGATTTTAGAAGGTAACTAATAAAGTGAAGTGATGAGTGTACTATAATTCAAAGTGGATACAAAATAAATTATTTAAATAATAAAGTTAATTCAGAAATTACTAATTGGACAAGTGGTTATAAGTGGGTTATCCCTAAAATAAGGAAAGTAGTTTAAGATGGTTAGAAGGTAACCCCTTGAGGAAGCTACATAAAAGTATAAATAAGAGGCAAGGGTCTCTCATTTTAAATCACACTTCAACATATTGAATATATACAAGTGACTGAGGTAACTAAAGGATATCTAAGGAAAATTTCAGAGGGAAGGTGAAGTAAACAAGGCTGAAATTCAAGGGAGGATAATTTCTTTTGATGATGCTTTCTAAGGTATGTTATTTACAGGTCATCTCGCCATTTTTGCAATAACCGTTTTTATAGAATGATTCAGATCATGAAATTGGGAGGTCGTTGAGGAAACACATCCAAGTAGCTGTGATAAACATTTCATCTTGTGGGTCATTGTGTTTTTTGAGTTACACTCCATGGAAAATAGGGTTTGTGACTAGTCTTGAAACTAGTCTAAAACAAGTGTTTTGGGTAAAAACGTCATAACTTCTTCATAACAGATCCAAATTCAGTAAGATCAAATGTATTGGTTATATTACATTCTGTAGTATTTTTTGTACAATTTTCAGATCTATACAGAAAAAAATATGTGCAGGGAATTCTCTACAAGTTTGATCTCTAGAATAATCCAGAATTCAACAAGGTATGCAATTTTTTCTATAACTTCTTTTTTGAGAGGTTCCAAGTAGTGAAATCTGGAGGAATTGCATAAACGACACTGAAGAACATTGTGTACCATTTTCAGATATTTATTCATTACAGGTACATAGTTATGATTATTTCAATTTAGGGTTGTTGACTAATCCAAAACTAGTCATGTGAGACTAAAGTAAAATTTGATGAAAATGCTAGTCTCTTGTTGAGGAAGGTTTGTAGGTATGTGATCATTTGCACCAGGTCTGTTACAGAGTTACAAATCGGATTTGGATGATGAAATTGATGAGGGATTTTGGTTGAGTTATGTTACATCTAAAGGTTGTATAGCAGTGAGGTTGTGGCACATGGTTTGATGTAATGGTTTATGGTATTTGGTTATGGATATTGTGATGTATTGCTAAATAACGTTTGATGGTTATATTGGTATATGGTTGAGGTACATGTTGGGTACATGGTTGAGACATAGTTGATGAGTTGGCACATACATAAGGTGTATAGTTCATGATGTTGGTACATCTTGATGAGTCATAGTTTATGTGTATTTGATGTGTGATTGGTACATATGTGGTGCATGGTTGATGGTACAGGTTGAGGTATAGGTTCGTGCATGGTTTATGCACTTGTTTATGGTACAAGTTGATTGGTACAAGTTTACAATAGTATATATCACAGTGATAGTGTGACAGTGATTCCATCATTCTACTTCTATGTCGGGGCGGTTGGACAGGGCAAGAATAGGTGGTTGTAACCACCTTCCGGTTGTATCCAGAGAACATAGGGGGTTGTAGCCTCCTTCTGGTTGTAGCTAGAGAATTGGGGAGTTGGAACTTCCTTCAAGTTGTAGCCTGAGAAACTAGGGGGTTAGATCCTCTTTCTGGTTGTAGCCAAAGAATTAGGGGGTTGGAGCTTCCCTCAGGTTGTATCCTAAGAAACTAGGGGGTTGGAGCCTCCTTCTAGTTGTAGCTGGGAAAAAAAAGGAATTTGGTGCTTCCATTGAATGTAATTCTTCAAGACATATAAGAAAAAACATTATGTGGTTTCTCCTGCTTTGGGTTTCCATGTAAAAACACTAGTGTACTATGTATGTGTATAATTGCTCATTTGTTCATTGTTTATTTACTCTGAACTTATTGGATGATAATGCTACATTGATATAAAACTTGCATTATACGGCTAAAAAGGATTAAACTGCTCTATTGCCAATTCAATGCCCCCTCTCAATAATCTAACACATATCTGGCGAACCATCGGTTTCTTTTCTTGCATCTGTGTACGACATTCAACATTTTATTTGGTGTGAGGTTGTTTATTTGGATTTATTTTTAATTTTCTTTAGAATTTTTACATAATCTATTATTTTGTAGCCACTCTTAAAATATTTAAGTGTTTTATTATCGATGAATTTTGTCTTGATTTTCAGGTAATCAGTGTATAAAACTGTAAAATATTGCAAATGGCACTAAGACAACCATTTCATGAATCAACTGTTGGTTATTGTTTTTCTATTCACGGGTAATCGATACTATCCTCCATGAAGATTCAACAATTTTCAAGAGATCTTGTTGGCCTTGTTCATGGTGGGTCATTTGTGACCATTTTAGAAAGTAAAGCAACTGGATGGAATACACATGGCTCAATCGTTGTTCTCAGCATGCTCTAAGTCTTCTCGTGAAGTCAGTTTTTGATATGATCTGCGGTCCAATTTGTTTAAATTCAGTTAGTATTCATATGATCTATGAGATCAAAGTATTTAGATGGGCTTTCCTAATTTTTGGGAACTACTTTCCCCTTTTGAACATCAGTTATAATAAATTTTTGTTCTTCATAACTCTATAACATATAAATAGAGTATGGGAATTGGAGGAAAAGGGGGAGGTGTCTCCATTAAGGAGAAAGGAACAGTGCTTCCTTTTTCTTCTTGTTCTCCATGTCATGTCTTTGTTTCTTTCTCGGAGTAGGACTGGAAGCACCGTCAACCAATGGGGGAATTTTGGGGATTATGAATGATTGAATATTGTAAAGAAGAATATGGAACTCTGGATTACTTCAAAAAAAAAATTCTGTGATTAATTTTGATGTGTCTTAATCTATTATATTTCATGAAATAATATGTCCACTTTCTCCTTAGCATAACCATGTGTTGTTAAATTTAAACTTTTGTCCTTTTTATCAATACATTGTTGTAGTTATTACTATATTTGTTTTTACTCTGATTTAGATATATATCTGCATTCAATAATTCGTTTTCCCAATGAGTCAAATTATTTATGACAGAATCATTTAACTCATATGTTGTAATGTATCAGGTTTCCCTCATACACTTTACATGTGTGATGATCAATTTTTTCAATGAAATTGTTTCTCTGATGAAATGACATATGCATCTTCATAAAGAATAAATTTAATAGTTTATCTTTATGTACTTCTATCAAGACATCCATTTCCTGTTGAAATTATTTTCTACATACTTGTTATAGTTTTTCATTACACAACTCTATGCCATTGATTTATCTTGAAAGACAGGCTACTGGATGATATTTTATACTGAAGGATACAACTAATAGATCTCTTTTCACTTTTGTCCAGGAATAGGTTAGTAAATATTAGTTTCTTTTATTTTGTTTACATGAATGTAAATTTCCTTAAAATTTAAATGCTTTGTTCATTAAAAGCATAACTGTCATAACTTGCATTCATACCTTTTTCTTTTAGATTAAGTTTGGTTTGAATACTAGTTAGAATATTGATATTTGTATATTAAATTTAGATCATTTTAAATTTTAATTTCTCCTGGGATTTAGTTCCCTTTGTAAAAAAAATTGTTTCACAAGAATCACTAGCAAATCTTGTATCTATGTACATTTTGTAAAATTTGTAATTAAGTGTAAGGTTATATAATCTAATAGATCATTGTAAATACTAGGAATCTGACAATTACTAGTTAGGAACTTAGACAACATTTCCCATAATTTATTAGATAGATCCTTCCACCAGCCAATGGAGTCATTAAAATTGTAAGGGTGAGTTACTTTAAATGGCTTGGGTCTTGATCTAAGGACCTTGGACTGGAATACTCCCTTCCATTTGATGAGTGGTCGATATCGCTCGTCAACAAATGGCACTAGAAAGAGGGAAAGGTAAAATTATTTTATTTAATCATTCATTCCTTCGCATGTGATTATCATTCATTATTATTACCCTTCTTGATGTCATCCATGTGCTGAAGGGATGAATAGATGACCAGATAAATATATTGGGAGTCCAATTTATATTTGACACATTACTTATGGCTACTACCCACATCACTGTCTTGGCACATGATTTTCATTTCCTATTATCAGTTATCCCCAACAAGAGAATTTCTCTCTTTTCAAGGCTCACCTTTAATGGTGAAGGGAATACATCTAAACAAGATTATCTTTATAGTTTTTGTTCTAAGTGTTTAAAGCATAATATCATTGATCTCAATGTTGTATGTTGATTGTTTGTCCTCACTTTTTGAGAATGGGTTAAATATTGGTTTGAAACTTTTCAGTCTAATTCTATTCATCCTTGGTTTGAGTTTGTAATTGAGTTTTTATCATATTTTAACAATTTTGATTATGATGAATTAGCTAAAGAATTAAGTTTCTTAATGAAATAAAATGATGAATCATTAGAATATTTTGTGATCAGGCTTATACATGTTTGTACTAGATTCCATTTTAAATAAATGCCTATTATAGAGAATGGTTTCAATATCTCATTTCTCTCTGAGACGAGTAAGATCAATTAATTGTTGACCAATCTGAATTGAGAACTAATACTCAGTGTCAGGTTAGTTTGAATTCTCAAAATGGTTCGAATATTCATGATGATATTGAGGTCATTAAAGCACCACATGTTTTGTGAACTTCCTTCATTTTGTCTGATCAGGAGAATCATCATATTTTAAAAAATGAAATTGTCACTTCTGATTATTCTTTTCCAACAATGACTTCTTCTATTGAGGAAGGAACCTTGAATTTAAGAGACAGTTGTCAAACCCTCCAAGATATTGTTTCTAAAGTAAAAGAGATCGAGTGTGAATTTGGTGATCATGATGTTTCTGAAGTAAAAGAGGTCGAGTATGAATTTGGTGATCATGAGGTCAGTAACACTTCCCCTGACTTGTTCAAACAAGTTCAAGATCAATTAGTGGGAGATGACATCATTAGTCAAACTAGTAGCAAATTATTTAATTCTGGTAATATGCTCTCACATGATTTTGTCTTTGAAAATATCTCATGTTCTTTAAAAGAGAATACAATGGGGGTTGATCATTTTATGCAACGAGAAGAAAAAAATATACAATGCAAAACATATATGCCTATCATTTCAAGAGATGCATTTTGTATTCTCAATTATTCTACATATTATTCTTTGTATCCTGATATTTGCGACCATTATGTTATGCAATCATGTGTTTTAGATCATTGGGGAATGAATTCTGCATTATATAATTAGGTACAAATTAATGGTGATTTTCATACAGAAGATAAAGAGAAGAGTATTTCAACCCATGTGTTATTTTTTTACTGTTTTTATTAGGTTATTTCCAATTTACTAGAGCATTTAATGCATTTCCAAAACAACAACATAAATATGATCACTGAAAGAAACGCAATCACAAGGTATGTAACATTTTATCCTGGAAAACCCGCATGGGGGAGAAAAGCCAGCAAAAACTTCCTCAATAATAGATTGTCAATACAATGCTAAGACAAAGACCAAAACACCAAAGATAATCCAAGACTGAGCATGCACCTCTCTTCTCCTTCCTCCTGAAACTGCAACTGCCTTCAAGATATGTGAACTAGATCAATGAGTGTGAGAGTGTGTAATAGTGAGGCATCATCCTCACATATAAATATTAGTTGAGGAGGCACTAGGGTTATGGCTCTTCACTTAGTAGGGACGAATTCTTCCAGGTGTGGTTAAAACCACTTTATAAACACTAGGGGCTGGCTTTACAAATACCACCATATAAATATGATTTGACCAATCCACAAAAGGAGATTTGGTCTTATACAAGACTCGACATGATCAATCCACAAAACAGGATTAGATTTATAAGATAATAACTAAAATAAAATTAGAATATTCTTCAAAGTTACAATATTTCAACACTCCCCCTTAACGAGAAGGGTATTCTACTGACATGACCCAATACAACATCATCAAGAGAAGGAGAGGAAAGCATCATAATCAACATCTAGAACACTGCATGGCACATCTATAAATCATCGAAAGTTTTTTCTCATCATCAATATCATCATTGTTCACAGCATGGAGTTGGAGTAGCAACATTATCATCATCATCAACATGAATCTGAAACATTAGCATCAATAACATGAAGCTAGAACAACAATATTACCAACACAAGGCTGGTACAACAACATCAACAACACGACGTTGGTACAACATCATCAACAAAACGAGGCTGAATCAACATCATCAGCAACGTGAGGTTGAAACAACAACATCACCATATGGCAACAAAATGAGGCAAGTGCAACAACAACATTTTGTGGTACTCTAATAGATTGTCCTTGGTGAACCTTCAGGATCTACCTAGGAATCATAATATTCCCTCCGATATAAAATCCTAGCAAACTACCACGTGGTACTCTGACATACCATCCTTATCGTACCTTCAGGATCTGCCCAGGAACCATAAGATTCCCTAGGATATAAAATCCTAACAAAGCTACCACTACTAACCACAACTGGCATATACATGCACAGGTACTCTGATAGACCGTCCTTACCAGACCTTCAAGATAGTCCCAGGGATGATCAATCCCATATGATATAAAATCCTAACAGAGCTACCTGTTGTTAGTCAGGATACCATAGTATCATCAACATCACTCCCCATTTCGAGGGAGGTCCTTTCAAACAACACCAAGATTGTCTTGTAAGTACTCAAAATTCACATGAGACAGAGGCTTGGTCAACACATTTGCAACCTGCTCATTTGTGCCAACATATTGGAGCTTTACAGCTCCTCTCTGCACCATATCACGAATGTAGTGATACCATATCTCTATGTTCTTTCACTTATCATGGAACACTGGACTCTCCGTCATCTTTATACAACTCTGGTTATCACATAGAATCATGATGGCTTCCATCTCCAGACCAAACAAAACTTTCAACAACTTATGAATCCATATGGATTCACAACTAGCAGAACATTTTGCAATGTATTCTGCTTCTTCCGTGTTGAGAGAAATACGAGATTGCTTCCTACTTTTCCATGAAGTCATGGCTGACCCAAAACTAAAACAACATTATGAAGTGCTCTTTCTATCAGAAGCACTTCTAGCTCAATCTAAATCAGTATAACCATACAGTATAAAGTCATGATCTCCAGTATAGAAGAGACCATAATCCAACATACCCTTAAGGTATCTCATCACATGCTTTGTAGCTACAAGGTTAACATGTCTGGGATCTACCAAATACTAACTCAAGGTGTTCACAAAAAAGCATATATATGGTCTGGTATTCATCAGATACATCAATGAACCAATAATATGTCTGTATAGAGTAGCATCAACCAACTCTGACGAAGTATCAACTGGGAGCCTCAAATTTGTTTCCATGGGTGTGTTCATGGCTTTACATTCCAACATGTCAAATCTCTTTAGTATTTCAACTGGATACTTCCCTTGGTTAAGGAATATCATCTTTGTGCTATGCCAAACTTCAAGACCTAAAAAATAATGCATCAGGCCTAGGTATTTCATTTCAAACTCTGCAATGAGATTCTTCTTGCAATCTGTGATGAGATTTTATTCTCCTGTTAAGAATAGGTCATCCACATATAGTGGAAATAGAAGTGTCTCATCATTCATAACCTTGAAGTAAAAGCTAGAATCAGATTTACTTTTGGTAAAGCCCAATATCGTTAGGAAACTATCAATTCTGCCATACCAATCTCTAGGAGCTTGCTTCATCCCATACATAGCTTTCTTCAACCTGCAAACATGAGTCTTTCTATCTTCAACGTCAAAACCTTGTGGTTGTTCTACATACACTTATTATTCAATAACACCATTTCAGAAGGTTGTTTTCACATCCATCTGGTGTAACTTCCACTTCATTTTGGCTGCAAGAGCTATGATGGTTCTAACAGAAGTGTATCTGGCTACAAGAGAAAATGTTTCTTCATAATCAATACCTTCCTTTTGAGAAAAACCACTATCCACAAATATTTCCTTATGTTTTCCAATACTTCCTTATGCTACATGTTTTATTTTGTATATCTAGTTGGAAGATACCACATATTTGTTCTTTGATATGGGAACTACTTCCCATACATCATTCTTTATAATGGATTGGTATTCTTTTGTCATGGCATCCATCCATTCTTTCTTCTGAATGGCTTCTTCAAAGCAAGTAGGTTCCTTTTCTATGAGATCACACATCAAGGCCATATAACTGGAGAATGGCTTAGGTTTCTTGGATCAAGTGGTCTTTAATGGAATATGAAATTATTCTTTTATCCCTAATCATATCCTTCTTGTACTTCTCTTTGGCTTCATCATCTTTGGGTTCCGGTACATTTTATTTTATGAATTTTGCAAGGTAATTCTCTTCAAGAATGAGTCCAATTATGTACTTCCATGCACGGAAATTTTCAAAACCTTCTAATTTGTCAACAAGCTTGGTTCTTGCAGACATCTTGACCTGGAGCTAGGAAAATGACCAGAAAATGAAAAAGCTCAGAAAATCAATCTGAACTTACTAGGAGATGTGTTGGGCTGAGGAGAGTTGGCTAGAGCTGACTGGTTCAAAAAATTCCAATTTTTTCCCCTTGAAACTTGACCTGTGCAAATATGGACTGGTACTTCTGGTACTGGTTTTGGTTTTTCGGTTTCTGGTTTTTTGGTACCAGCCAAAACTAGGGTTTGAGTTTCCATAGAATATGGCCACTGAAAAAGTTCACTCAAGATGCCAAATGATGCGCTAGGGAAAGACACACTTCCCAAGATACTTTTTGGCCAAAAATTCCTCTTTAGTAAAAATCCCTAATTTCCTTGTACGACAAAAGTGACATTTTTATATACCCAATGAAAGGTGCTCTATTTAGTCAATATTTGATACCATGTTAAGTTTTTACTGTTGTTATTAGGTTATTTCCAATTTACTATAGAATTTAATGCATTTCCAAAACAACAACATAAATAGGATCATTGAAAGAAACAAAATCACAAGGTATGCAATATTTTATCCTAGGAAACCCTCATGGGTCAGAGAACCCAACAAAAACTTCCTCAATAATAGATTGCCAATACAATGCCAAGAAAAATACCAAAACACCAAAGATAATCCAAGATTGAGCATGCACCTCTCTTCTTCTTCCTCCTGCAACTACAACTGTCTTCAAGATATGCACCCTACATGAGTGAGTGTGAGAGTGCGCAAGAGGGAGGCATCATCCTCACATATAAATACTACTTGAGGAGGCGCTAGGTTTATGTCTCTTCACTTACTAGGGTTGACTTCTTCTAGTAGTGGTTAAAACCACTTTATAAACACTAGGGGTCGACTTTACAAATACCACCATATAAATATGGTTTAACCAATCACAAAAGGGGATTTGGTCTTATACCATACCCAACATGATCAATCCATAAAAGGGGATTTGATCTATAAGATAATAACTCAAATATAATTAGAATATTCTTCGAAGTTACAATATTTCTAAACCATGAATAAATTACTTATTATTCTAATCAACTATCCATGGGGAAATTAAGAAATCATTTAAAAGGGTCTCAAATTGTGTCTTTTGTTGATTTATCTCAATTTGTGTTTAAAGAAGAATATGATTTTTACCATAATCAATTATTTGACATCAAAAATTATAATCAATCAAATACTACTACCAGATATCATCATGGTATTAATTACCATATTCGTATAATAGGTGATGATTGTTCAAAAATATTGGTTGATGTAGTTGGTTCATCTCAAATGATTAATTATGAAGTATATGAGCTCAATGCGCATGAGACACTTCTTTTTCAATCAAGAACCATGATAAATTCTCGTTATAACATCAAGATTATTTTACGAGGTTCTTTCCATGTCAATCCAGTACATTATTCTCTTCAAAAAACTTTTTCTATGAATTCTCTTGAACAATCATATGTTGATAACTACAAATATTATGATAGGGCTGCAGATTGGCTGAAGTATTCATATCTTGAAAAGTTTTCGAACAATGGTAAGACTATATTCACCTTATTTGTGAATAAAGATTAAGTAGGTAATTGTTACATATTCCATTTGTATCCTTCGTACAAATATATTCATGAACAGGCAGAAGACTATCAAGAGGATGGGGCTCTTTGGTTTGGGCCGATGGTTATGTCAGGTCCCCATAATTTTGGAAGTTTTTTTGAACTCATTTACATTCTTTCATGTTTTCATGATTCATATCACGATAGAGTTGTGGATTGGCTAGAGGATTCATATATCAAAAATTCTTGAAAGTTTGGCAAGGTTATGCTTACTTTGTTTCTAAATGAGTATCTAGATGGTAAGAATGACAAGTTTCTTTTGTATCTGCAAGTAATTTTACTCTTTATTTTGATCTTTTATTTTCTTTTTCTTGTAGTACTGAAGATGCTTTTGTGGTTGCACTGGAAATACAATTTTACTTAATGTTTGGATCAGTGCAGTAGTTTTAGCATAGGTTTAGGAGCAAATTTATTTTGGTTTTTTTTCACACTTTTTATTTTTGAAATAATGCAGTTATGAACACAAGTGGGTACACCAGGAGAACCATCATCTGAATATTGTTAGGGAATTTTACTTAAAATTCCTTTTCTCTTTACTTTTCATAATTGGCTTGAATGTTCTCAAATGTGTTGTCATTACGGAATGTTTTCAGCTATTATGAAACATGAACATTCTAAAAGGGGAAGTTTATAGGTGAAGTAATTTGACCTTCAAATTCATAATAATTCTATCTTGACATGATACTCCATGAGGGTGACCTATCACTGCACATAATTGCAATCATATTGATTTAAGGACCTTTTTGTTTTCTTTTAGTTTCTTGACTTTTAATAATAAGCTTGGTTGGATTAACATCTCATATTTAACCATCTTAAGGAATCAAACTATCAATATATAAGAACTTAAACAATTTAGTTCTTCCTTCCGAGTCTTGATGAGATGTTGGCTTGATCAAAGCTTGGGTTTTGAATTTTTTTGTTTTACTTTATTGAAGGTTACCTTCTTGGAATTTGTTTTGTTTTGATTTGAGTGAACTTCTGATTTTACTTTCTCTGACCATGAAGTCTAATTTTTGGTTTTTTATGTGTTGATTTCATGATAGATGCAAAAAAAATCTCTGGACATTTGCATATGAAATCTGAGTTTCAAAAGAAAAAACCATGAACAAGATGTTTTTGTAATGCATGATGAAAGGAAAATTTTCTTCTCTGGTTTTAAAATAGTTTAACACAATACTGATAATCTCCTCAGATTCTTGTCGTTTCCTTAGAAAGACATCTTTATCCTATGCAATATCCAACAATCAAGTTACTTTTAATATAATTGTTTTTGGTAGGAGTTTATAAACTTGGTCGAGCATTGGTTAATTCCAATAATTCTTATGTGATCCCACACTCTTAAAGAGTATTGTTTTCTTCCCTATCCATTAAGTAATCTCCCATGGGATTAACATTAACGGAAGTGCAACCCTATTCTATAACAAAATGACATCCTAGGGGATTAGTTGGAAGATAATAGGTCTCATTGCAAACCAACCTATCATGATCATGGATGTTTTACGGTATGACATTACCACTATCTAGTCACCAATCCAGGGTAATGGCCCTCGATTACAAAATTGAGAGAAAGGAGGTCTCATCATGAGTCAAACTTTTCATCTTTGTAGATATTTGTGAATGACGTTGTCACTATATAATCACCAAGTCAGGACAGTAGCTTCTAGTTCATTCCTTATGAATTTTTTTTTTTTATCAAAAATTAAACAAAGGGTTCGTAAGTGTAACGTAACCAACCACCCATAGGCTGGCCATGCTACTCCAAAAAACTCGCTTCTGAAAAGATCTTGAATTTTGTAAGTTTTAAACCTGTGAAGTAAAGCAATGCATACATATTCTTAAGCAAAAAAGAAATTAATCAATGGCTCATATCCACAGTACACAGAGATTTACGCTGGAAACCCTTAACCATGAGAAAACCAGGCTTCCTTGGTGCCGCACCTTTCAACTCTTCATCATATTAATTTCACCATTCACCAGACAATATATACAATAATTTAGGTATTTTGTAGCTACCAAAACCCTAATCCATTAATCTAGGATTAATTTAGAAAACCGCTAAAAATAGCAAAACCGCCCAAAAAAAAAATCGGGGCACTACCCCAAACGTTGCACATAACCAGGGGGTCCATACCTGGCCCCCCTTGGGACCCCCCAGGAAATCATTTAATGCATATGACACAAGAAACAAAGAAAGTTTGGATCATCAGATGCAGTTGTCGAATCTAATGCGCGCACACACACACACATGAAAAGAATATAACACATACCCAACATTCTCCCACTTGTTTTCTTTGCATACAGGGGTTCAAAGGATTACATAGTCAACAATACAGGGAAGCAATGCCCATTTTTAATCTACACCAGGAGAACTTCTCTATGCTCACAGACTTTGTCAATGAATCTGCAACATTCTTCAAAGTGTCAACCTTTTCTACCAACACCTTCTTTTCTTCAACCATGTCTCTCACAAAGTGATACTCGACATCAATATGCTTTGTCTTTGAATGATAAGCAGGGTTCTTTTCCAGGAATATTGCACTCTGACTGTCACAATCTAATCTCAATGTTTATTGTACCAGCCCAATACCTTAACAAAATCTTTGTAACCATACTACTTCCTTCCTTGCATGAGTCGTTGCCATGTATTTAGCTTTTGTAGTTGAGGGCGCCACTACATCCTATATTTTTCTCATCCAACTAATTTCTCCTTCAAATAGGTTAAACACATACCCACTTGTAGATATTCTACATTCCAGATCTCCAACCCAGTCTGCATCAACAAACCCATGTATGTGCACCACTCTGTCTAATCCTAGTCTTCCTTGGTAGCACAATCCATAAATGGTAGTGCCACACACATACCTGAAGAGCCTCTTTACTGTTGTCCAATGCTCCTTCCCTGGTTTTGACATATACCTGCTCAAAACTCCCACTGCATGTGCAATGTATGGTCTTGTACAGACCATTTCATACATCAAACTACCAACTACACTAGCATACGAAACATGGGGCATGTCCTCTTCTTCTTCCTATGTCTTGGGACACTGATACACAAATAACTTTACACCTATAGTAATAGGAACCTTGACCGGTTTACTTACATGCATATTAAACCTCTACAATATCATCTCAACATATTTTCTTTGATTGAACCAGAGTTTCTTGTTTGCATAGTCTCTTTTAATCTCCATTCCTAGAATGAAGTTAGGAGCATTGAGATCCTTCATGTCAAATTTGGAGGATAGTTTCATTTTCACCTCCTTGATAACATCCATGTTATTTCCTACCAACAACATGTCATCAACATACAACACTACATAAATGAAGTGATTACCAACCTTCTTTGGATATACACAGTGATCATCCATGCTTCTCAAAAATCCAAATCCAAGGATGTATGTGTCAAATTTTTGGTACATCCTAGGTGATTGCTTCATACCATATAGTGACTTCTTTAGCTTACAGACTATCTCTTTATTTCCCTTCACTATAAAGCCTTATGGCTACTTCATGTGGATTTCTTCTTCCAGATCCCCATGTAGGAATGTTTTCTTCACATCCATCTATTCCACTTCAAGATCAAAAGAAACAACAATAGATAAAAGAAATCTAATAGAAGTTAACTTGGCAACAGGAGAAAAAATCTCACCAAATTCAATTCCCTCTACCTGGGAATAACCCTTTTCTACTAACTGAGGTTTGTATTTCTCCACTTTTCCTTATGCATTAAACTTCTTCTTAAACAACCATTTTCTACCAACATATTTTCTTCCAGCTGGCAACTCAACTAGATCCCATGCCTCATTCTTATCCAAGGCATCCATTTCTTCAACCATGGCCTTCTTCTAGAGTTTACTATCCTCTGAATTCACTACTTCCCTGATAGTTTTTGGATCATCATCAATGATAGAAAAGTCAAAATTAGAGAAAAAATCAGGTGGGATATACCTTTATGATAACCTTCTTTCCCTCACTGATCTCCTCAATATTGGGGTATGAGGTTCTTCTTCTTCTTCTTCATCTTCTTTACTTGATTCATATTTTGCATCATCCAACTCAAACTCTATTTTCTCAGGTTCTTCTTTCCTTGGTAGGAATTTATGTTTGGGAACATCTTTCACCTCTCTAAAAACAACATTCTAACTGTAAACAATATTCTTAGTTTATAGGTTCCAAATCTTATAACCTTTCACACCATCTTTATAACCCATAAAGATACACTTTTCAGCTTTATTATCCATCTTACTCCTATTTTCCTTTGGAAAATGTACATAATAATCACAATCAAACACTCTGAGATGTTCAAGAGAGGGTTTCTTACCCATCCATACCTCGTGTGGAGTTTTATCATCCAACGCTGATGAGGGTGATTAATTGACTAGGTAGCATGTTGTACCAACTACCTCTGCCCATAATTCATGTCTTAACTCCACACCACTAAGCATGCTCCTTGCTTTTTCCATCAGTGTCACGTTCATCCTTTCTGCAACTCCATTTTATTGAGGTGTGTATGGAGTATTCTTCTTCCTTGCTATACCACACTTCTTAAAGAATTCTTTGAATTCATTTCCACAGAATTCTCCACCATTATCTGTCCTCAATACCTTTATTTTCTTCTCTTTCTTGCTTTCTACCAGAGCCTTAAACTCTTTAAATTTATCAAATACCTCAGATTTCTTTCTAAGAAAATAAATCCATGTGTTCCTTGAGAAATCATCTATGAATGAAACATAATACACAGATTTACCTAGTGATGGAACAGGCACAGGTCCAAACACATCACTGTGTATCAATTCAAAGATCCCCTTTGTAATGTTTACCATGTATGCAATGTTCACAGAAATCAAAATCCAAAGTGTAATTAGACATACCTTCAATCATACCTTTACCGTGTAGTGTTCGAAGGCCCTTTTCTCCAATATGCCCCAGCATTTGATGCCACAACATGGTCTTATTTCCAAGGACAACAGTGGTCTTGTCTTCTCTATTTCTCTGCTTAGGGACAAAAGAACAGTTCCACCCATTAGTATAAGTGCTTCCCAACAACTTGTATAGATTTCCACACCGAACTCCCCTAATCAACACCATTTCTCCTCGTACCATCTTGCAAGTTTCCTTTCCCAATACAGTATACACTCCTGCATAATCCAACTTGCTTACAGATATTAGGCTCCTGTCTAGATTTGGAATGTGCAGAACCCCAGGGAGAGTTATAATCCCTCCATATTTTAGCAACAACTTAACCCTTCCACATCCCATGATTTTGGCTATCAAGCCATCTCCTAGGAATACATCACCACCATCATATTTTTCATATTCACATAACCACTCCCTGTGAGGATTCATATGATATGACACACCTGAGTCGATCAACCATACACCACGGTTTTCATGTGTACTTATAGATTCCAAGTAAACATCACCTCCTTCTTTAGTGGAGTTTTTCACCTCTGTTGAAGAGATATTATCAGATCCCTTTGGTTTATCAACCTTATTAGACTTGTAATCTTTCTTATAATTCCCTATTTTACCACACTTCCAGCATTTCCTCAAATATTTTCTTTGAAACTTAGATCTACCTATAGATTTAGATCTCTCCCCCCCCCCATTTGAAGACTTACCAGGATTCTTGTCTTGGGTAATACCTCTTACAAATAAAACCTATGTTCTCTGACTATCCATGTTTTTCCACCTCATCTCTTCAGATAACAAGGATTCAACTACATCCTCATACTTCAATGTATATTGAGTGGTACTACTGATTTCTACAACCATATTATCCCAAGAGTCTAGCAAAGAACATAAAAAAGTAATACACTTATATTCTTCTGTAATCATAATATTAACAGATACCAGTTGACATACCAAAGTATTAAAGGCATTTAGATGTTCTGTCACAAAATATCCATCTTCCATCCTAATATGATACAACTTGTTTCAAAGAAACAACTTGTTTTCGAGGGACTTTGATTGATACAAATTCTCTAACTTATCCGATAGTTCCTTTCCTGTAGATTCTCCTAAGACATTCAACAACACTGAATCTTCCACGTAGAGTTGAATAGTACTCCTTGCTCTTATATCCAACTTCTCCCAATCTTCCTTCGACATACCAGTAGTTTGTGTACTAGTAGGTTATGTAGCAGTAGACTGTGTGCCAGTAGAATACGTAACAATAGGCTATGTACGAGGATCCACAATGATCCATTGTTCTTTATCTACAAGAAGGTCCTCTATCTTGAGCTTCCATAGCTCAAATATTTTACCGTTGAACTTCTCTATATTGATTCTAGAAGAGCTTGCCATTCCTCTTTCTACACTCGAATCACCACTGTAAAATCTCCCACTGAACCCAAGTTTATCACAGACCCAAGATAAACTTGATCTATCAAGACCGATCCAAACCATCAACAACAAAGGCATCCCCCTGAAGACAAAAACGAGCTCGGATACCACATGTAAGTTTTAAACCTGTGAAGTAAAGTAATGCATACAGATTCTTAAGAAAAACATAAATTAATCAATGGCTCATACACACAGTACACAGAGATGTACGTTGGAAACCCTTAACTAGGAAAAAACCAACCTTCCTTGGTGTCGCACCCTTCAACTCTTCATCGTATTAATTTCACCATTCACCATACAATATATACAATGTTTTAGGTATTTTGTAGCTACCAAAACCCTAATCCCTTAATACGAGATTAATTTAGAAAATCACTAAAAATAGCAAAATCCACTAAAATAGAAAAAGCAACCAGATGTAGTTGTGAAACCTTATGCGCCCACACACACACATGCAAACAATATAACACATACCCAACAAATTCTAGCAAAATTTAATCTGAAATCAAGCATGAAAGAAGCACATGCATTAAACAAGATCCATTCTACATCAGAAAAGAGATAAACAATGTGTCACGCACAACAAATAACTAGTAGACATGCACATTATAAATACATATCTCAGAGATAATTAAATACACAATGGAAATAAACATTTGATGCAGGAGCATCTCTCCACGTCATCCAGCCAGCCAGCCATGCCAGTGAATTCAAATCGCACGCTAAAAGAGAGGCGTCGTCCTCATTCAAATGTGAAATTGAATGTAATTAAATGCTTAGGCTGGTGAGCCATAGAAGTCGTGCCTTTGTGCATGCTGTATTTAAGATCGGCTTTAATGCTAGATCGGTTGAGATCTAGATCCAAATGCTGGAATAGACGGCCATTTATTGTAATTGAATAGAGTAGGTAGACTTGGAGGGAAGCGCTCAATGAGCCCCTCAGGTAAAAGAGATTTTTAGATCTCATTTTGAGTTAGTGAAGTTGTGGTAGATGAGGATGGTTGTAAGAGAAGAGCGAGAGAGAGCTCAGGAACACCATTGTAATTACAGGTATTTTCCCTTGTTAATATAACATAGTAGTTTCTCCTGCATTTCTGTGTTATATGGATGTCTGTGTGTGTTCTTTCATATTCTGTGAATGTATGTGTGTTAGTGCATTTGCAGGGAGTTTGTGTGACTTCAGGTGAAGGTATTTGAGGTTTCATGCCAGGAGGGCATGACAGAGTGCTGCGGACTCTGAACACTAGTGCACAAAGGCTTCACTTCTGAATACTGCGGGTTCAGACAAAGACGTGCTGCGACACAGGAACTGAAGTCAACAACTTCGAGGAAGAAGACCTCAAGGTTGTTGAATACCTTGGAGGTAAGGCTGTGTGAGAGAAACATAGTTGCAGACAAAATTCTGTTGAGGATTATGTAGAGCTCTTCCAAGTGGGCATTGAGCGTATGCGCGGTGGTGCATTGAAGGGAGAAATTTGCTGAGAGTTTGAAGACAGAAGACAGAATCTCTGAGGAGTTCTGTAGAGCTCTGCCAAGTGGGCATTGAGCGTGTGTACAGTGGTGCATAGAGGAAGGAACTTTGCTGAGAGTTAAAGAAGAAAACAGAATCACTAAGGATTCTGTGAATCTCTGCCAAGTGGGCATTGAGCCAGTGTATAGGTGCACAGGAGGACAGAACTGTTTAACATTCTGTGGAAGAGATACTCTGTCAGGAGGGCATCGAGTCAGTGTGCAGGCAAGCACAGAAAAAGAAGAGAACTCTTTGAGTTCTAGAGCTGGATGAAGTATCCATCGAAGGATCTTCACGGGATTACTGAACACTCTGAAGACTCAGCAAAGGGTTGTTGGAGCAGAAGGAAAAGCTCAGGAGAGAGAGTGCTTTCACGCACATAGTCGAGCTGCAAGGAGTGTAGAGGCTGAAGAACTCATTGGAGGAGTTCGGAGTTTATAAAATCTAAAGAGGAACAACGTTCTTATACGCACAAAGGAGCTTAGGGTTGAGGAGTTCGCAGAGGAGAACAGAAGCAAAGGTCGAGGCCTTTGGAACCTTGGAAATTCTCCCAAGGCAGGAAGAATGCGCATGAAGCTTAGGTGAGAGCACAATCACCATTAGATAGGCTAGAGGATAGATCTGGACCGTTGAGGAGTTTACGTCCAGGAGAAGTTCAGGAGGATCCTATAGAAGGAGGAGACCGACAGCAATCGGATCTCATACGGAAATCCTGCCACCCGTCAGATTGGACAGGAGCTGCACGAGGGTTAGCCATCGGGATATTGACACTCGAGAAATTAGGATTCCTGAGGTCGTGAGAACTGAGACATCACAAGTCTCGAAATCTCGATGAGATCGGAGCCATCCGTTAGCGGAGGCACGTGGGGGAGATCGAGCGCCCATCGGTACTGAAGCACATTGGGAAATCAATGTTCCCGTGGACAAGAGATTGGGGAAATCCAATTTGAAAAACCCTGACATAATTGGAGTCGTCCGTTCAGAGGGACAGGTGTCAGAGATATGAAGAGAGTCAGCATAGAAACCATCGAGAAATCGGGGATCCTGGTGACAAGTTGTTCGTGCATTTTGGAATCGTGAAACACAAAACCCCGATCAGTGGGGGACAGCTGTCAACACATTAGGGCTGAGGGAAGAGCCATAGTGGAGGCCAGCTGTCAGTGCAGCGGAGAGTCAGGATTCGTGGAGTCGAGAATCCCACAACCGTATGAATTGTGGCATCACAAACCCCGAAACCCCGACGAGGGGTAAGGTTGTGGTCATGGGGTGATGGTCATGTGGACCAGGGGCTGATTCAAGAGGGCTAGCTTAAATTATAGCGCGTCAGGAATCGGAGGATCGCAGATCTAGGGGACGATTGAAATTTGACATCGAAAACCCCGAAACCTCGATAGAGGTATATGGTTGCGTTCATATAGGAAAGGTCACATGGACCAAAGCCTAGCCAGGAGGGGCTAAGGGCAGAAGAGAGCTCATCGAAAAATTGAAACCCAAAACCTCGATAGGAGAATATAAGGCTGCGGTCTTATGGAGAATGGTCATATGGACCAAAGGGCATAGTCAGAGGGGCTTAGGATGGAGAGGAGCTCATCGAAGATTGGGAGTTGAAGAGAGTAGGAACTCTCGAGCACGGGGATAGTGAAACCCCGACGACCTGAAACTAAGATCAGGGGAAAGTCATGGTAAAGTGCAGAAGGCTGTGAAGGGAATCAAAGGACCTGTGGATCAGGTTTTCAGAAAGGGATTCCAGCAGGGGATATAAAGAGCTAATTCAGCTCAGCAGAAAGGGGATTTTTGATCGATCCTGTGAGCGGGTGAGTTGGAAGTGGAGGATCAGGGATCGCCTGCGTCAACATTACATAGAAAACACAAATATTGCTTATCTTTGCAAGTAAATTTTCACCAACTGGCTCCAGACCAAGGACGTTCCTCGAAAGCATAGACATTGTTGTTCTTTTACTCTCAACAACAGGTCACCCCTGATCCAAGAATATTAATCCACAAGGATGGGTCCTAGGCAAAGTCTAAACACATGACAGTTAGCTAACTAGCTCTCAAGTTTCCCAACCACACAAAAGATCTGAATTTCCAGTTCTCTTTCCCCTCAACGTGTACAACCCAAAGAAATGAACACATTTCTCTTCCATGCAGTCCTTGACACTATTCCATTTCTGTCCAGGGCTCCAGTGCTACTAGTCAGGAAATATCACTACTGGAAACTCCAAGGATTCTTAGTTGTGGACAGTTCTATCTGAACTACCATCAAGCTCATGCACACAGGCGTCCATTCCTTCCTTGAATGATCAGTAAATTATTACAGCCATTCAACAATGGCTCTCCTCTTCCTACCTTTTCTTTCCATGCTCAGCCCTTGAACACACAAAATAGCCAGAGAGAGTAAAGAGGAAAGAAGGACAAGAGAACAAGGGAAATAAGATGAAGCAGGGGAAGAACGAACCCAAACAACCCCCAGGGGATGTTTAAATAATTACATGAAGACAAGAGCTAGATGGCCTCTCTCCCAAGAATCTCATATAACCCATTTTCTCCATAAAATAAATTATGGGTAAAGAAAATAATAATAATAATAATACTTAGCCCCACAAGCCCCCTTCTCTCATGCAATCATAGCCCCCTATCTCTTTTGTCCTTGTTTTTCTTGCATCCGGTGATCTATTTTATTAATGTATATGAATTATTACATTTCCTAGGCACTCTGGACCCTTTTCAACTTTACTAGATCACTAGCCTAAGTCATAATTACATAATACATTCTTAGTTCATAAGGGTTAGAATCGGGATGTTACATCCCCCTACCCTTATTTCGACACTGTCCTCAGTGCACAACACCATTCCAATGTTATTAACATTATAAATATGGGCCCTCTGGCCTTAATCCACATAGCTAATCCAGCCCAATATTATATACATAGGCACTCTTTCCTAACATTAAACATGTATCCATAGGCATTCCGACCCAAAACATGTATAATGATCTTCCTAATTTATATTCTTGGCAACAGTTCCAACCAACAAGATCTCCTTCCCTCTCATCCCTGCACAACCCAAAGAAATGAACCCCTTTCTCTTCCATGCAGTCCCTCAGGTTGTTCCACTTCTCCCCAAGGATCCAATGCACTCAGCCAAGAAGTTTCAAAGTTGTGTCTTCCAGAACTCCAGTTGCAACAAGTCCATTGGAATTTCTTCATTCTATGCCTTTTTCATTCATTTGTTACAGCATCACCTTCTTCTCTTCCTCATAGTATGGTACTTTTCTATATCCTCAACATTCATTGTTTTCCTTCCAGGCCCAGGCTTAGGAATCCCCTTCTCTTCTATACAGTCCCTCACGCAATCCATCTTGCCTAACCAAGGCTTCCTTGCACAAGATGAATTCTAGGGACACGGGGTTATCATGTCACAACAGTATCCCTTTCCATGCTTTCCATATAGCATATCCAAAATCTCATATGTATTATACACATACAGTCATCATGAGATATCATTATAACCATTTTCAATCATAAATGTCAAATATATTTTATACAGGGAAACAAAATTTTCAAAGCATGAGCTTTCTTCTCATAATGTTTGGCTCTGTAGCTATAGATATTAGTATTCCTTATGGGATTACATCCCTACCATATCCAAGACCATTCTAATTGCAATTTTCTCAACCTTTCATTCGATCACACAAACTGTGAGCATAACATAGCAATTTGTAATTATTAATTTATGAAATTGATTTTATACTGGAAAATAAAACTCCCAGACATGAGCTTCTGCTCATAATAATTTGGATTTTGTAGAAATAGAAATTGGTATTCTTTATGGGACTACAATACTGCCATATCCAAGACTCTTTCTTCCTGCAATTTCAACATTCCTCAGCTAAACAAATTGTCAATATCTCATGTACAAGCCATATATATATATATATATATATATATATATATATATATATATATATATATATATTCATGGTAACGATTCAAAACAAAATCACAAAGTGATTTGAAAATTGTTTACAACTATAATTCAGTCACTTCTATTAATCCAA
>ML790153.1:84759-132501 GCA_009831015.1 Picea engelmannii | reverse complement strand
ATTAGGTTTAATAAATAAAACAATTATAAAAACCAACCAAAATGGTAAAAGTAAATATAAGTGGGTAAAAGTTCTTTTTACCATAGTCATTGTAACTTTGCCAAGATTTTAACCCAAAACCCCTCTTTTGCCCTTGAATTTCGACCCTTGATTGCGGAAGGTATGAAAAACCATTTTGTAAACCATCTCTGGCAGTGAGGTAAGATCCTTGTCTTCTATCTTTTCATGGTTCAATTTTTTATTTTCATTGGTAAATTTCAAGTTTTTAAGCTTCTTTTAGGGCTCAAATTTGCTCTCAAGCATTCTCGCAGGCTAGCCACATGGGACCTGCGAGAATGCATCATTCTCGCAGGTGACCCCAAAGGCACCTGCGAAAACCTCGCACTGTGCCAAAGAGGCACCTGTGAGAACCGCAAAGTGAAAATTTTGTTTGATGTTTTCCCAATGAAAAATGTACCAAGGCTTGAAGAGAGTTGTTGACCTTCTTCTTATGGTTCTTGTGCAGGCATTTGGCTATCACCATGGTTCTAGAATGGCGTGAAAGAGAGCATGAAGAAGATGATGCTATTGCTGAGAATAACCTAGGTACCGGTTCTTCTTTATGATACTGTGGTCTCCTGAAATTATTTCGAATCTCTGGCATGAGGGCTCAAGTCAGGCTGTTGGAGTACCTCGTTCATATGTGGGGCATGGACCAACAAGTATTCCACGTAGGGGTCCACACATTGTCCTTGGATATCGAGGATGTTTATTTCCTGACAGAACTATCATGGCATGGGTACCACACTATCTTGACTAGTAGCCGAGGTGGTGGGCTACCTATGAGTGAATATTGTCGTCAGTACTATGTTCCAGAGGCGGAAAGAAGAAAAGGGAAAGTGGCCATTTGGGGGGTCCAGGATTTGACCCTTTGCACTATTTTTTTCACCATTTCTCATATGGCTAGGAGCACTGATTCACACATGGCTCTCCAGAGCTACTTTCATTATTCCATAGATTGTACTGAGCCTCGGGTCTTCAACTAGTCATATGCAGTCCTTCATAGTGTGAAGAGGCAGTTAACTAAATGCAGGAGAGGCGACATGAAGCAATTCAGGTATGGGTCATTGTTGGTGTCCTTATTTCTTGAGAGGGTTTCCTTACTGAGGTTGCAGGTTGAGTGGGGTTTACTGGCTCGAGAGGATCCAAGGATTTTGAGGTGGTGTAACCTCATGGCCCAACATGTAGCTAGACCAATCATCAAATACAATGATTCCTTCTTTGACTGGTTGTGACCAAAAATGTTGATGGTCGATGATTATGCCTATTCTGGTTTGGAATTTCGAGGGGATCCGGACTTGACCCTTCCCGAGAGCGCTCAGTGGGGAGATCTCGGTAAGAAGTACACTCTGGAGCGTCGAAGTAAACATCTTTAAATTAAGTCTGAGGTTTAAGGCCTGAGGTCACATGCACTACTCCACTGGAGAAAGAAGACCCTCGCGAATACAAAAATTTCGCGCAGGGAAGAGAAAAGTCTTGTGGTAAGAGATCTAAGGGTTTTGCGAGGACCTGTGAGCCACTTTGGCTCCTGTATAGTTTGATCCTATACTGGGAGGTTGCACAGGCCAATAGGGGGGTTTGCATCAATGATCTTCTACACGAGGCGCAACTGATGTTGATGCTCCCCAATCCACTCTAATTACTTATTTCCTTTCCCTCTGATGTGTCTCCTCTTCTTGTTGAGATATAACAAAGACCAAATATGAAGTCATGTAAAATTTTCTAGTTTTTCTTAGGCTCCCCAGTTGAATAAAAATATCGTTTGAGATGATGTGGGCCCATTCAATCATGGTGTATTCATGAACAACATAGTGGAGAATGTACAAAATGTATTTTGGCACAAAGGTTGTGGACTCTATTCCAATTGTTCTGGAGAAAATCCCAGCAAACTCTTCATATGGATATTTCAAAGAACTTACCTCGACCTAAGTGGAATTGATGTCAATTCTCGAGATGGTGAGATAAATTTTGAGAAGGTCTACTCCTCCATGTTGTTTGAGAAACTCTTATGCTTCTTCATTCCTGAAAATTGTATTTGGGTCTGTAATTTGTAACCTCCTCTTGAATACCAAAAGAGATAAAGAAATTGGTCTCTTCCCTTGTATTTGAATAATTCTTCGCTCTATGTCAAACTTATAGTCACACCAAAGTACTATTTCTTTGAATTATACTACCTAAGGTACACACCCAACCAATGTAATTCATGAACTCTATACCTTGTCTACTTCCTTCTCTACAAGAGGAAGAGCCAAATACCACTTATAGGCATGTGACCACTAGAACTGGCGATGTTCATGTCGAAGGGTGTTGAAAGTTTCTCTGCAATACAAGTCTTTCCTTTTGTTAGCACTCTGTAAAATTGTTTAGCTGATTAAAAAACAACAGAGGTAACCTACAAGCCAAATTTAGAGTTGGGTATTAGCCTGCTCAGCTCAGAGAGGGCTCTCTCGTGTCACTTGGTGTTTATTTGTTTATCAATGGCTAGGTTTGTTGTTTTGGGGGGTTTTATAAATTTGTTGGCAAGGAAGGGGAGGGACACTTAGGGCTATGGAGTCAAAATTCTGAAAATGAATGAAAACACTGACTAGCTAGTAGGAATCTCCAGAGGATAAAGGCTAAGTGAGGCGATGCATATGAGTTATAAATTGTAGTTTGCAGAGTGTAAGAAGAAGAATAAAACAAGTAACTGCATTAGAGCATTAATGAAATGAATTCTGAATTAGTTAGGAAGAACTTAACACAGTTTAAATTGCTTAAGCCAAGATCATCACAAGATGAATTATGGGCCTTTAAACTATCCAATTTAAACAGAAGATAGTGTAAATGAAATTAGAAAAATAGGAAATACATACAAGGAGAGAAGACAAAACTCATATCACCACCATCAGAATCTTTTCATAGAGACTTCAAAGGCTTCTGCATATGTATTCAATTTAGCTCCAAAAAATTACAATTGAGTTCTGAACAACTAAAAATGTGCCCTTGCACTTCTTCCAACATTAATACATTTGGAACTTCTAATATTTATAAAATTTGAGCTCCCTCAGTTAAAAACTGATTACAATAGCTAAACTAAAACATTTCAGCTTCTAAAACTGATTACAATAATCACAAATGCCAGTTTCTATATGGGAACCGATTACAATGATTAACAGAAAAACGTTTTATGATCCAACTATCTATTCTTCTGATGCTTCATCTTATTATTTTTCCACTTGTTCTGTTTTGGTCTTCTGTATGATCTGGCATATTCGGTGGCACTTGGAAATCACCTACTAGATCCTGGAAAATTGCACTTTTATCATAGTCCATCATTTCTCTGATTAGGATCTCTAGGTCAATGCAAGAGGCGTATGTCATGACTGGAAGTCCAATCTTCACTGTTTTGAACTCATTCAAAATCTCAAAATCTGTAATCAAATGCTCAACTAGGTTTGCTCCTTTCAATTTTTCCTCCAGGTTCTCAAAATTAGAGTGACCCATTCTAAACTGAGTGAGGCGAGAGTTGTATTCCTCCTGATCATATAATTTTAATTTGCCATCCCAAAATGGTGGAGAACCTTAATGAAAAATTCTTCAAACAGATCTTTGAATTCTTGTATACTTTTATCCATATGTATGGCCTTAGTTTGGACTAATTTTAGCAGGTTATGTTTGGTAATGACCCTCCTGGCCCAGATGATCAGTGTAGTTCTATATTTGACCTCAATGGTCTGAATTTCTACAGTAGGGATGGAGTTTAGTAGGTTTATGGCATTTTGGGCCAACTATGATGGTTTCTTTACTAGGATCCCATTTACGACATTGCACCTGCTTCTAGTTGTGATGGAGATGTTGTATTTATCATTGATGAAGTTTAAATACACTCTGAACTTGGCAGCCTCAACAGATATAGAATCCCAGAGAATGTGTTTATCTCCTTGCAACATTCTTTTTCCCCTCAATCTTATTTTCATCTTGTCTATCTTCTCCTACAAAGCTTGATTATCCTTTTGAAATTGAGCCATTATTTCATCCTTTACTTTCATTTCTTGTTTCAATTTCTCTATGTCTCCCTTCAACCGCTTGATTTCTCTTGCCTTCAAGCTAACTTGTGACATAGTCTAGACAAGTCCTTTATTGCTTGGCCCAACTTCTGCAATAGGAGGTATAGCCACAACCATGTTCAGTAATTATGTCTGTCCTTATGTCCAATTCACCTTGTTCTAACTGTAATACCCTAGCCCGGTAGTTCAATGCCTCTTGTCGGAATGCTTCTTTTTCCTGTTCTAGAGAAACCAGTTCTATTTTTTGTGCATGCTATGTGGAAAACATTTTCAGTTTCTTCTTCAAGCTTTGAATAAGCTTGTCATTTTCATCCAATGAGGATTTCACCCCTTGAGGGCCTTCAGATTCTAGCCTCTTGACCTGACTTTGCCAAGCTCTGCTGGATGCCTTTTTCTACCTCAACTTCCCTTCCAATTTTATTGAATAAGATAACAATTTTGAATTCTTCAAGCTTAGACCCAAGTAATTTGAATACAACATTTCATTGGTATTCCTGTGGAATTTTACTTTGTCTGGAGCACTGATGTTTTCATACTTTATCTTGATCTCAGAAACCTTGTATTCATCTGCAACTGTTATATTAAAGGTTCTCTTCTTTATATCTCTTACTGTGAATGGAGAAGACTTGTGATGAGAAATATTTTCCACTTCAGGGACTAACTCCCTCATTTCACCCATAGCCAAGTTTCCTTTCTCAGCATATTGTTTTTCCAAGTCTTCTTTAGATTGATAAGTTGCTCCAAATGTCTTCTCAAAGATGTGCTTCTTGCTGCTGAAAGTTCTAGAGTTTCCTTCACTTTGGAGCTTGCTTCCTTTCTCAACCTCTACATTGATGGTGCCACTCTCCACCATATCCATATTCACTTGTTCTTTAAGCTCTTCCTCCTCTAGATCCAATATCTATGGGGATTGTGTGATCTTCATCTTCTTGGGGGAATTCTGCTGATCACTAGTGCCCAGAGCCTCTAAACTACTTCTCTTGTTGTAAAAACTTATTTTGGGGACTTTAACTATCAGCTTCTGAGGAGTTTGTTGTGTTTGAGCTTGTTGCAGGGTTGCTTCCACTTGTTGTGTTTGAGCTGGTTGCAGAACTGCTTCCATATCAGTACATACTTCTAGATTTTCCAAATTGTCAAAACCCTCAACATGTTCATGCACATAAGGGGCATGTTTGTTCATCAGTATTCTCTTGGATATGATCTGATGTGGATCATATCTTCTTCGTTGTAACTGTGCAAATCCAAACTCCTTGAGTTTTTCCTGGATCTGAGATAAGTATGATCTAGTCTTGACAATGAAGGGTCCAATGATGAAAGGGAATTTGAGGTTGCAGGCTTTGTGCAATTTTAGGAAATGCTATGTCTCCGATATGATTCTTTGTTTGATGAACTCAAGGGAAAAGAATCTGGGTGTTAGAAAAATAGGCAGAAGGTAGGGGGATTCATGACAACCATAAACCCAAACCATTGTTGAATGCATGAATAGTACCCAGTCCCCAACCTTGTTTTCTGGATTTAACTGTAAATAGATCCTCATGTCATCTAGGACTCTTAGTAGGTTGGTGTTGAAAATCAGGCTATAAACCTTGGACATGACTTTGTTGATGAAAATGAGAAATGTGATTCTCTTACATTCAGTTGATATGAATGTCGCTTCAGGAAACTCTCTCTTATTTGTTTCCAAGAAAATCTTCAACAAGTATGTGTAATATCTGAAATGTCTTAATGATAAAAAATTCACTAGTTGTTTGTGGATATTATCAGCTATGAATTGATCGAAACCGATATTGACCGATAGACTGGACTCTGACTAGAAGAAATCCAACAAGAATCCCAACATGACCTCGACCACATGCTTGTCATTATCTAGACCTAAAATTTGACTCAGCAGAGAACAGACCCATTGGACTTCAATAACCATGATACTCACACTCATTGGCAAAGACAGACTTTCTGAAAGATGCTCTGGTTTGACAATTGTCTGTAAGAATAGGTCTTTGACTTCTGAGGGACACTCCCTATAAACCCTAATTATATTTTCTTCTTTGAATGGTTTGAACACTGCAGAGAAGGACTCTGCTATGCTGAGGGTGCCTCGAATTGACAGACTCTCTATCCTACACAGGACTTCAGACCCCTATTTATTAACGGTGACTTTCTCTTCCTGTGAATACTGCTCTGTGCACCAACCTATAAATTCGAGAAAGGGGACTGTGACCTTGACAATCTAAGGGACTACAAAGGCTTAGACTGCTTCAAGGAAGGGTATCTTCTTTCCTACATTATCAGAAAGATTAGCTCTAGACATAGAGATGGGCAAAATGGTCATTTCAGTGTCGAACACATCTGAATCTCGGTCAATTAGGGCTTCCTCATTTGACATGGGATCTTTATCTGTCACTAACATTATGATAGGTTCCATGGTGGCGATGAAAAATACTTATAAACAAGCAGGAAAAGGCATGGTATTGGCGTACTGTGGAGCTTCAGCTTGAATGGAGCGGTCGCACCAACTTTCAACATTCCATTATTTGAAAAATAATAAAATAAATGAAAAGCGCCCCTTTTATATACTTTCCCTATTTTGGGGGCGAGAGGAAGGGGTTTGGGGAAACCCGCTTCTCACCCCGAAATGCACCCGGTGGCGCAACATGGTCTTGACCCAAAACCGTGTTTTATTTTTCTGCCTGCTTTTGGGAATTATCTTCCATGCAACTCCTCCCCCTAAAACGATCCCCGACCATTGATCTGGCGCAATTGTGATCTACGACCTATTGTGTCCCATCAACTTAGCACCCGCCAGTAGGCTCCTCCCTCCATACTTGGCCATGTCCTCTGGTTTTTCACGCTTCCACATCGTTTTAGCACCTTGCTAAGTCTTGAAAATTCAATTTCCCATAGAAATTTTTATGGTGATAACACATTTTATTTGACATGTGTTTACACTGATTTCCTTTTTTTCAAATAGGTGGTGCTCTTGTCGATATAATATTATTACAACATGGCGTCTTAATTCTTTATTTATTTTACCACATATTGTTGGCATGGTTTCAGATAGAGGCAGAGTATGTGTGTTTTTCATTGATGGAAAAGATCAGAATGATCAGCAGAGTGATGATGGCACAGTGATGGAAAGAACAGAAATGGCAAAGATCAACACGATTAGCAGCACAGTTATAATGGCAATGGCAAGATCAACTGTGAAGATCAACAGTGAACGTTGGATCTCATTCAGAATCCCCGATGATCATCAGATCTGAATTCAGAGAGGAGTAGCATGTAGTAGACGAGAATAGATCTCTAGCGTTAGATCCAAGCGTGGGGTTCGACCGTAGTTGGATATAGGAGAACCTGCATGTTCTTTATAGTGCAAGGAGAAGCAGGCTTACAAAATACTGAAAGCAGGAGGACCGTTCATCTTCAGGAAGGACACGTGGTTACAGATCATCATTTCGCTGACTAAGAGGTCAAAGGAATGAGTTCCCTAACCTCTCAAACTAGCGATATGAGAAATCGTGAATTAATCTAAGTCGTTGATAAAAGGGATATCATGGATCATTGATCAGGAGCAAAGAAGGCTACTGAAGTGGAAAAATCATGATAAGATCATGGTCGTTGAAGCCAGAGGACACATGGTGAGCGATTGGCATTTCGCTGACTGAAAGGTCAAAGGAATGGGGTTCTCTAACCTCTTGAACTCACGATATGTGAAATCGCAAAATAATCTTAGTCGTTCGATCGAAGACAAATATGGACCATCAATCCAAGAAGGATACGTAGTGAAAGATCATCCTTTTGCTTACTATAAAGTCAAAGGAACAAGGTTCCCTAACCTCTCGAACTCGCAATATGCGAAATCGTGAAATAATCCTAGTCGTTGGATCAAGGAAAAATCTAGGTCGTCAGATCTAGGAGGTAGATCATGACAGACCACGTCAAAAAGGATAGGTGGCAGCCTACATCAGCAATGACATGTGGCATGAAAAAACATCGACAAGTGTCGAGTTGATTCAGCATTTTATGAACATGAAAATCTTGAATATGAGTGACACATGGCAGCCACTCTGGTCACAACACGTCATTGAGTGACGTCATTCCATGAGTTTAGTTTTAGGAGTTTTAGCATCAACTCTCCCCCAAAGTCTCGAAAGCTGAAGTTCCGGGAAGGAGGATAGCCATTGGATCAACAATAAATCTCGATCGTTGATCTGGAGAGTGAAGTGCCTGTTTGATTGGCAAGTGGTCATATCTCGTGGTCACATTGTCCATAGCTGGAGAGAATATCTAGAGAAACCAAGCTCTATTTCGGAGTTCATCACATTGAGAGTTGAGAAGACTCATCACAGAATCCATGAAATGCGAAAGTGTGAAATGTGTTTTTGAATAAGGTTTTGGTCAAATCCAGTGGTCACATCTGCGGAAGATTTGGGAAGGAGCTAGTGCAACCAAGCTCCATTTCGGTGATCATGACTTGGAATGTCGAGACCCTTCATCATAGGAATGTCGAAATGCGAAATCGTGAAAGAACTTTATGGATAAACACTTGGTCACGGCTGTGGGCATGTGAAATAAGGATCTTGCAAGTTGCAAGGCTCCATTTCATGATCGAGAGTTGGAAGAGTCAGAGTGACTTGCAACAAATTCACGAAACATGAAATTGCGAAATCCACTTTCGAGTTACGTTGTGGTCACCACCGGTGGTCACGTTGGAGGAAGGAGCTAGTCCAACTAAGCTCCTTTTCAGGGTTTCAGAGATCACGACTTGGAGAGTTGAGATACCTTGCAACAGGAATTTACGATACGCTAAATCGCGAAATACCTTTTGAGCAAGACCTTGGTCATGGTCGACGGTCACATGAAAGGAAGTGGCTTAGCCAGAAGAGCCAGCGTGCACTGTGAAGATTTTGTCAGAAAGGGAAAAGGCGCTAAGGGAGGAGCTCATGCAAGTTCTCTCTCTGGTGTAACTGCTAGAGACCACTGATGGTCTCGGCTTGTCAACTAGAGTAGATGTAAAGTGTGAAACAGAAGACGAAGAGTCTCGACTACTAGAGAGGCTAAGGAATCTTGGCATAATGCCCAGTTATGATGAACGCATGGTCCTAACTTCCAAAGAAGCTGAAGAATTCAATGATGATCAGGAAGAGCACTCGACACGAGGAGAACATGCAAAAGATGCACAGAGGGAATAAAAACGCTGAGCATAGAAGAAATGTGTGCTACTATTGTGAGTGATGCAAGTGTGTAGAAGCATGATGTGCAGGATTTGAAGCATAGAAGAAGAAATGAACAGAGATACATATCTGCAAGAGGAAGAGAAATTTGATGTGTGCATGCTGAGATAGAGGAGAAGATCAGAAATCTAAAGAGGATGCAAGCAGGAAGACACTGATGGAGGCATAGCAGAGCAGCAAAGCAAAACAGTGATAATCCTGGTAAGCCAATGACAACCATTGAATCACTGTAATAAATTGACAGAGAGCAAATATTTATAATCAGGGTGGTAGGGAGGTGCTAGGGAGGACTGTTGTCCTCAAAGGTTCAAGTGGGTGCTTGAACACAGGGAGTTGTATCTTCCATCTGGTTGCAACCAAAGAAATCAAGGTGGCAAGGTGGTGCAAGGGAGAACTCTTGTTCTCTATTATATAAGTTGGTGTCTGTGTGACTGGAAGTTGGTGCTTCCATCCAATTGGTGCTGGAACACTCAAGGAGTTGGTGCTTCCTTCTAGTAGGTGCTAGAGAAAATAGAGAGTTGGTGTTTTCAGCAAGTTGTTGCTTGCAAAATAGAGGTTGTAGCCTCACAATGAGTTGGAGCTCATAAGTATGATAATGTACAGAATGTAAAGATTACTTATCATATAAAGAAGAAGAGGTTTTTTCCCTTTATGGGTTTCCTCAGGAAAGATCTATCTCTGTGTATTTAATGTGTGTGAATGATGTTGAATGTTCTATTGCTTACTTCCCTGCATTATTGTGATTGTCATGAAGTTCTCTGTAAAGAGTTCAAAATGAGCATAATTGTTTAAGCTTGGTACCAACTAATACACCCCCCCTCTCAGTTTCCCAACAATTGGTATCATATCAGGCCCCTTTTATCCAAGGGTATATCCTAGAGCTTAAACATGTCAAGCCATGAAGGAAATTCAACCAATAAGGCCCCTCTGTTCAATGGAACAAACGTTGCCTTCTGGAAAGTTAGAATGAGAACCTACATAATGGCTTTAGGTGCAGATGTCTCGGATGTGGTAGATATTGGCTATGTAAAGTGAGTTGCATTAGCTAATAAGGATGACAAGCTAGAATTCAGCTTCAATGCTAAGTCTATGAATGTTGTCTTGAGTGGGCTTGCATAAGCAGAATTTGTAAAAGTTATGCACCTAGGAAATACTAAAGAAATGTGGGACCAACTCATTAGCAGTTATGAAGGTAATGAGAAGGTAAAGGACGCCAAGCTTCAAACCTACAGAGTACAGTTTGAATAGCTAAATATGAAAGAGGATGAAACTGTTGGAAAGTACTTTCTAAGAATTGAAGAACTGATAAATGCAATGAAAGCACTTGGTGAAAAAATTGAGGAACATTCTTTAGTTTAGAAAATTTTGAGATCTCTACCAGATAGGTTCAACCCGAAGGTCTCTGCTATAGAAGAACTTAATGATCTAAAAACCTTGGAGTTTGATCAACTTCTAGGAACATTAACTGCATATGAAATGAGAATAGTTAAAGATAAACCCACCTCCAGAGAAGCATCATTTAAGGCAAACAAGAATGAGGATTCTGAGCCTAATGAAATTGCAGCAAAATTTGTGAGAAGACTGAAGAAGGGATCAGGAAAATACAAAGGTAAACTGCCTTTCAAATGTTTCAACTGTGGTAAGATAGGCCATTTTGCAAATAAATTTCCTCGCAAAAGAAAGGATCAGACATATGATGATGAGGAGCAGCACAAACACACAAATTTCTTTAAAGAGAATAATTTTAAGAAGAAAAGTCTTTGTGTAAAAAATAATGATGATCTTTCAGATGATGAAGACAATGACTCCTCTATTGAAGATAAACTAAATGACTTCATACTTATGGCCAAAGAGGATTATGATAATGAAAGCACATGAAGTGATGCTAATGAAGAAGAAGTTGTGGTTGACTTGGAAGGAGAACTGATCAGTGCACTAGAAGAGCTTGACAGACTCGGAATTAAGACGAGAAAGAAAAAACAATTGCTGATACAGTTCAAGAAAGGCAGTAAAGAAATTGATGAAGACCTTGTCCTACTAAAAGTGGAATTAGAAGAGGCAAAGAAAATCAAATACATTCTAAAACAACGGTTATCAGAAAACAAGGCAATATGTGAAGCTCTGAAAAAAGTAGTGAAAACTAGGAAAGAGTTGGAGAAGTTTCAAGCCTTGTATCATCAGAATCTGTCAAGTATCAAAGCATCAGAAGAATTGGCCACCATTTTGAATCAGCAAAGAAACCCAAAGCTGGAAACAGGTCTGGGTTATGAAGAGGGATCAACTAGTGCAACCAAGCAACAAAGAACCCATCAAGTTTGTCAAATCTACCATCTATGACAACAAAAAACCTATAGAAACAAAAGAAGATAATCATCTGCCCAGGAGGAGTAACGAAAGAGGTACCAGAACTGAAACTATAGATCAAATAAATAATGTACTCTATGTTCAAAGAAATCATTAGCATAGAAGAAATCGACCTTCTCAAAGAAGACAACCATTTTCCAGGTACTAACATTTTTTCTATGGATATTTTTTTTTCTATTCTAACTTTGGTCATAAAGCTGTAAATTGTTCTTTAAAATTAAATTATGAGCAATCAAGACATTCAAGGTATAGATATCTGCCACAACAAAGAATGAGACAGCTAAGTAACAAACCACCACAGACTGCAAATCACTTGATGGATGGGAAAAGGACACAGGTTAAGCATAACAATCGTTATGATCCTTTATTCGACAAACCAGAATGTTACATCTGTCATAACTCTGGACATAAAGTTGTTGATTGTCGCTTAAGGAACTATGAGMTAGATTTGAATTCCCCTACTGAAAATGTCAAGGTTTGGAAGAAGAAAGAAAGTGACAAGTGTGGATTAGTGTTTTCAGCTCAAAGACAAAAGAACCCTTGATATATAGACAGTGGATGCTCCAAACATATGACGAGAGACAAAGGTAAGTTTCTATCTCTAAGAGAAAGTAAATCAGGAAACGTAACCTTTGGAAATGACGCTCGAGGTAAAATCAAGGGTAAAGGGATGGTGAGTTTAAGTAATGGAAAAGGAAAATCCCAAGATGTTCTGCTTGTAGATGGACTGAAACATAATCTTCTCAGTGTAACTCAAATGTGTGATAGAGGATGTGAAGTGGTGTTCACTTCCAAGGACTGCAAGATAAAGTCTGTAAACTTGGGACAAGTGGTG
Source organism: Picea engelmannii (assembly GCA_009831015.1). Classification (NCBI taxonomy): domain Eukaryota; kingdom Viridiplantae; phylum Streptophyta; class Pinopsida; order Pinales; family Pinaceae; genus Picea; species Picea engelmannii. Next base: position 119,986 of record ML790153.1, on the reverse strand, counting down.
GATAAAGGCTTAAGAACATAAAATAATGTATATGTGTTGAAAGAAGATAGAGAAGAGTGTCATCTAAGCAAACACGATGAGAGCTGGTTATGGCATAGGAGACTTGGACATCTAAACTTTGATCATTTAATCAAGCTCAAAAAACTTGAGGCAGTAAAATATCTTCCAAGAATATCAAAGCCACAAGATTATGTGTGTAAACCCTACCAAGTAGGAAAGATAACCAGGACACAATTTAAATTCAAGAGCTCCACTTTAAAAGAGAAACCACTCCAACTAGCTCATATGGATTTATGTGGACCATCAAGATAGGAAGGCACAGGGAAAGAAAACTACTTCATTTTGATCATTGATGATTACTCCAGACTTACTTGGGTTGCCTTCCTCAAAGAAAAAGCTGAAGCATTTGAGAAATTTAAAATATTTAAGGCTTTAACTGGGAATCAAACAGACAAGAGGTTAAAGGCAGTAAGATCAGATAGAGGAGGAAAATTTATGTCAAGTGAGTTCAAGGAATTTTGTGATAAACATGGGATCAAGAGAGAATACACAATCCCAAGAACTCCACAACAAAATGGATAAGTTGAGAGGCAAAACAGAACAGTGCAGCAAATGGCCAGGTCAATGATGAATGAGAAGAACATTGGTCAAAATTACTAGGTAGAAGCAATACACATAGCAGTCCATGTTCTTAACAAAGCCCACCTTAAACCACACACCGACAAGACACCTTATGAACTGTGGTATGGGAGACCTACTTCAGTCAAACACTTCAAAGTCTTTGGGAGTAAGTGTTACATAAAGAATAATGATGAGAACCTTGGCAAGTATGATGATAGGGCTGATGAAGGCATCTTCTTAGGGTATGCTACAAATAGTAAAGGATACAAATGCTATAGTAAGAGGCTGCATAGATTGGTTGACTGTATTGACATAAAAGTTGATGAAGGAATCCCAGTAAGAGAAGTGAACAATACTGAATCAACAGAAAAGGATATAAATGAAGTTGAAGATGAACAAGTCCAAGAATCAGAACAAGAAGACTCATAGCCAGATGAAGATGGAAATATTTAGACAGACTCAAATCAGTAGACAACATCAAATTCCTCCTCCATAATCACTCAAAAGAATCATCCTGCAAGTCAGATAATTAGTGAAAAATACAAATATATACAAACCATGATAAAAATAATCAAAAACACCGAAAAATCACATATAGCCTTCATATCCATGCTGAAACCCAAGAATTTTAATGAAGCTAGCAAAGATGATCATTGAGTTCAAGCCATGAATGATGAACTTGATCAGATTGAGAAAAACAATACATGGGAGATGGTTCCTAGACTTGAAGGTAAAAATATCATTGGTTCCAAATGGATCTTTAAGAACAAAATGAATGGGAAGGGACAAGTTGTCAAGAACAAAGCAAGGTTGGTCTGTAAGGGCTATGCTCAAATAGAAGGACTGGATTTTGAAGAAACATTTGCACCAGTAGCAAGACTAGAAGCGATCAGAATATTTCTTGCTTATGCTTGTCATAAAAGGTTTCAGGTTTATCAAATGGATGTCAAGTAAGCATTTCTAAATGGAGATTTAAAAGAAGAAGTTTATATGGAACAACCAGAAGGTTTTGAACTGACAGATAATCCTAACTTAGTATGCAAGCTAAAGAAAGCCTTATATGGGTTAAAACAAGCTCCTTGTGCCTGGTATTACAAACTAGATAAGTATCTCTGAGACAAAGGGTTCAAGAGAGGAATAGTTGACAACACTCTATATACCAAAATAGAGGGTAATGACTTACTCATCGTGTTGGTCTATGTAGATGACATCATCTTCGGATGTAATAAGGATTCATTGGTACAATGGTTTGATTCTGCCATGGAGTCTGAATTTGAAATGTCTATGATAGGTGAACTGTCATTTTTTCTTGGTCTGGAAATTACTTGGAGGTTTGAAGGAATGTTCATTTCTCAAGAAAAATATCTAAGAGAAATGTTGAAAAGGTTTCAAACGGAAGATTCTAAACTTGTGGGCACACCTATGGTTACTGGATGCAAATTAAGCAAGGATGATGACTCACCTGATGTTGATCAAAGTTCATATAGGTCAATGATAGGCAACCTGTTGTACATCACAACATCTCATCCAAACATAATGCATGATGTTGGAATGGTAGGAAGATATCAGTCTACACCTAAACAGAGTCATTTGCTAGCTGTCAAAAGGATATTCAGATATTTGAAAGAAACAATGAACTATGGCCTATGGTATGCTAAGAATCATAATTTTCAATTATCAGTCTACTCACATATCGATTGCAATAATTGCATTGATGAAAGGAAAAGCACGAGTGGAGGCGTGTTCTTCTTAGGAGATTCTCTAGTAGCGTGGTTGAGAAAAAAAAAAGGTTCCATTTCTTTATCAACTACAGAGGCCGAATACATTGTTGCTGCTACTTGTTGCACTCAGGTATTATGGATGATTTAGACACTTGTAGACTTGGAGGTAAAATATACTACACTGATCCCAATTCATTGTGGTAGCACTAGTGCCATAAGTGTGTCCAAGAATCCTTTATTCCACTCCAAAACCAAGCACATTCCCATAAAATACCATTTTCTAAGAGAGAAGGTCACCAATCAGATTGTTTAGGTTCAATACATTCCAACCACAGAACAAATTGCAGACATCTTTACTAAACCCCTAGCCAAGACACCATTTGAATATCTCTGTCAGAAACTAGGTGTCATCCCGTCACACACCTAAGAGAGTCCATCTTGTTAGGGGGAGTTTGTGTTGGTTGAATATCTGATACCTCCGAAAAATTATTGCAACAGCTCAGGGGGAGTGTGTTTTTAATTACCATTGATGTCAAAGGGGGAGAAGAACAGCATGACTAGGTGCTAAGGATGAAGGTCTAAGCAGAATAGAGCAGCCATTCAGGGTTTCCATCAATGCCAAAGGGGGAGATTGTTGGCATGGTTTCAAATAGAGGCAGAGTATGCATGTTTGTCATTGATGGCAAAGATCAGAATGATCAGTAGAGCGATGATGGCACAACGATGGCAAGAACGACGATGGCAAAGATCAGCACGATTAGCAGCACAGCGATAATGGCAATGTCAAGATCAATTGTGAAGATCAATAGTGAACATTGGATCTCATTCAGAATCCCCGATGACCATCAGATTTGAATTCAGAGAGGAGTAGCACGTAGTATATGAGAATATATCTCGAGTGTTAGATCCAAGCGTGGGGTTCGACTGTCATTGGATATAGGAGAACCTGCATGTTCTTTATAGTTCAAGGAGAAGCAGGCTTACAAAATATCGAAAGTAGGAGGACCGTTCATCTTTGGGAAGGACACGTGGTTGCAGATCATCATTTCATTGACTGAGAGGTCAAAGGAAGGAGTGCCCTAACCTCTCAAACTCGCAATATGAGAAATCGTGAATCAATCTAAGTCGTTGATCAAAGGGATATCATGGATCATTGATCAGGCACGAAGAAGGCTCCTGAAGTGATGAAATCGCGATAAGATCATGGCCGTTGAAGTCAGAGGACACATGGAGAGCGATTGGCATTTTGATGACTAAAAGGTCAAAGGAACGGGGTTCCCTAACCTTTCAAACTCGCGATATGCGAAATCACGAAATAATATTAGTCGTTGGATCGAGGACAAATATGAACCATCGATCTAAGAAGGATACGTGGCGAAAGATCATCCTTTCGCTGACTGGAAATTCAAAGGAACGAGGTTCCCTAACCTCTCGAACTCGCGATATGTGAAATCGTGAAATAATCCTAGTCATTGGATCAAGGACAAATCTAGGTCATCAGATCTAGAAGGTAGATCATGACAGACCATGTCAGAAAGGACAAGTGGCAGCCTATGTCAGCAATGACACGTGGCACAACCAGACATCGACAAGTGTCAAGTTGATTCGACATTTCAGGAACATGAAAATCATGAATATGAGTGACATGTGATAGCCACTTGGGTCATGACACATCATCGAGTGACATCTTTCCAAGAGTTTAGTTTCATGAGTTTTAACATCAACTCTCCCCCAAAGTCCCGAAAGTTGAAGTTCCAGGAAGGAGGATAGCCATTGGATCAATGAGAAATATTGACCATTGATCTGGAGAACGAAGTGCTCATTTGATTGGTGACTGGTCATATCTCGTGGTCACATTGTCCAGAGCTAGAGAAGCCAAGCTCTATTTCAGTGTTTGTGACATGGAGAGTCGAGATGACTCATCACAGAATCCCCGAAACGTGAAAGTGTGAAATGCATTTTCGAATAAGGCTGTGATCACAGCCAGTGGTCACATCTACGGAATATGGAGGTAGGAGCTAGTGCAACCAAGCTCCATTTTGGTGATCACGTCTTGGAGTGTCAAGACCCTTCATCATAGGAATGCCAAAATGCGAAATCGTGAAAGAACTTTATGGATAAACACTTGGTCATAGTTGTGGACATGTGAAGGAAGGATCTTGCAAGTTGCAAGGCTTCATTTCATGATCGAGAGTTGGAAGAGTCAGAGTGACTCGCAACAAATTCATGAAACGCAAAATTACAAAATGCAATTTCGATCTAAGCTGTGGTCACTGCCGGTGGTCATGTTGGAGGAAGGAGCTAGTCCAGCTAAGCTCCTTTTTGGGGTTTTGGAGATTGCAACTTGGAGAGTCGAGATACCTTGCAACAGGAATTCGTGATATGCAAAATCACGAAATACCTTTTGAACAAGCCCTTGGTCATGGTTGACGGTCACGTAAAATGAAGTGGCTTAGCAAAAAGAGCTAGCACGCACTGTGAAGATTTTCTCAGAAAGGGAAAAGGAATGAAGGGAGGATATCACACAAGTTCTCTCTCTAGTGTAACTTCTAGAGACCACTGATGGTCTCGGCTTGTCAACTCGAGTAGATGTAAAGTGTGAAATAGAAGACGAAGAGTCTCAACTACTGGAGATGCTAAGGAATCTCGGCATAATGCCCAGTGATGATGAACACATGGTCTTAACCACCAGAGAAGCTGAAGAATTCAATGATGATCAGGCAGAGCACTCGACATGAGGATAACATGCAGAAGATGCATAGAGGGAATAAAAACGTTGAACAAAGAAGAAATGTGTGTTGTTGTTTCGAGTGATGCATGCATGTAGAAGCATGATGTGCAGGAGTTGAAGCATAGAAGAAGAAAAGAACATAGATACATTTCTGCAAGAGGAAGAGAAATCTGATGTGTGCATGCTGAGACAAAGGAGAAGATCAGAAAGCTGAAGAGGATGCAAGCAGGAAGACATTGATGGAGGCAGAGCAGAGCAGCAAAGCAGAACAGTGATAATCCTAGTAATCCAATGGCAACCATTGAATCACTGTAATAAATTGACAGAAAGCAAAGATTTATAATCAGGGTGGTAGGGAGGTGCTAGGGAGGACTGTTGTCCTCAGAGGTTCAAGTGGGTGCTTGAATACAGGGAGTTGTAGCTTCCATCTGGTTGCAGCCAAAGAAATCAGGGTGGCATGGTGGTGCAAGGGAGAACTGTTGTTCTTTGTTATATAGGTTGGTGCCTGTGTGACTAGAAGTTGGTGCTTCCATCTAATTGGTGTTGGAACACTTAGGGAGTTGGTGCTTCTTTCTAGTAGGTGCTAAAGAAAATAGAGAGTTGGTGCTCTCAACAAGTTGTAGCTTGCAAAATAGAGGTTGCAGCCTCACAATGAGTTGGAGCTCATAAGTATGATAATGTACAGAATGTAAAGATTACTTATCATATAAAGAAGAAGAGGTTTTTACCCTTTATGGGTTTCCTCAGGAAATATATGTCTCTGTGTATTTAATGTGTCTGAATGATGTTGAATGTTCTATTGCTTACTTCCCCACATTATTGTGATTGTCATGAAGTGCTCTGTAAAGAGTTTAAAATGAGCATAATTTTTTAATCTTAGTAACAACTGATTCACCCCCCCTCTCAGTTGTCCAACACATATTTCCTTGATTATCAACTATTGTAGCTCTCATTTCAAAGTTTCTAGTTGGCATGGTCTGATTTCAAATTTATTACAAAGATTTTATGAAATCTACGCCACTTAATAATGGTATTAAGTTCACACAAGTGGTGGTTGACGTGTGTGGAGGGGTATAAATTCCCAATGATCAATAATCCTATGGGTTATTGGTCCGAAAATCATTCGATGGGATTTAAAAGTTATCTTATTTCATTTTTTTTATTGTTTTGTGTTTTAAGTCTATCTACTATAGAAAAGAAGTAAACTAAGGATTTTGGAGAAATCTATGTTGAGGGTAACCTATGGCAACAATCAATGAAATTTATCTAAAAGTTTAGATTCCAAAATAAATAACTCCATTAAGAATATATTACTCATCAGATAGCATCCAGGAAATATTAACTAATTAACAATAGAAAGAGAGAAATTTTTTACTACCAGACATTCAGAAATAATTCCACAATATCCCATATAACCGAAAAAGAAGAATAACTAATAAAGAAATAATAATTTGCCAAAATTATCCAACGATTCATTCAACCAAATAAGATAGCTTAAAGTATTGAAATTATTACTATATGCCTGCAACATTTAATCAGTTGTAGAACAATCCACATTGATGAATAAACACAAAAAAATCAACAAACCAAAATGTCTTGACTCTGAATAGTTTATGAATCCATCCTTGAAATAATTATACAGTTACAATCCACTTGAAATCCCTTCAGAGATTGAAAAGCTCTTGAAATAGTTCCAAATATCAAAGACCCTTTCCTAAGAGGTCGATCTCTTTATTTATAGGATAAAAACTAATTTAATTGTAAAATAAAAATAAAAATGACTTTATTAAAAGTCATGCAATATCCTCATATAATTTGAAGATGAACAAAATTATTGATAAATCATCCATCAAAAAATCCATGCATTTAGCCACATCTCCAATTAACTTTTGAATTTAATTCATTTATGTTCAACCTCATAAATCTTTCCTTGATTAAATAATTCAACCCGTTGTTCTTGTTGGATTACTGAGAGGGGGGGTGAATCTGTATTAAGCCCTTTTTAAAAATTTCAACCACAACATTAATTGATCAATAATTCCGTTCATATATGATTGAAATTAACATATCATAAACATATAACCATAAAAAATGCATCACATCATAACCATAGATACACAGTACACCAGTAATTTACGTGGGAACCCAAATGGGAGAAAACCATAGAATTTTTCTTATATATCAAAATATTACATTCATAGGAAGCATCAAATGGAAGGAGGTTCCAACCCCCTATTTACAATATCCAACCTTAAGGAAGCTACAACTCCCTGAATTCTCCAGCTACAACTAGAAGGAGGCTCCAAACCCCTATTTTACAGGTTCCAACTTGAAGGAAGATACAACTCCTTGTTCTCTCTGGCTCCAATCGGAAGGAGGCTACAACCCCTTTCCTTTCCCCATCCTACCTCCCTGAAATATAAATGTAGAATCAACCTGTAACTAAAACTATCACTGATAAACAATTGGTCACTACCTATGTTATTGTCACTGGATCAAACTCATAACCATATAAATATCATGTCAATATCACCAATAATTTCTCCAAACCATATGACCAAATTCACCAAGATGTGCATCTAAAAATGTACTATAAATATGCCTCTTGTATGTGCTAAGACATAAAATATATTCCTCAAACAATATGTCGATACATGCCTCAAATCTTGTACCCAAGTATCCAGAATGTACCTCAACCATGTGCCAATACATCCAAAATATGCCTCAAGCATATGCCAAACATCCCCAAGACATTCCTCAAACATGTGTCATAGTATCAATATATAACAATCAAACCCGCGTATACGTACATACCTCAAATCCTGTAACAACCTTTTTGCATCATCATACCTTGTTGCACCCTGGAACAAGCATCCCCTTTGTTTTATCTCAGCCTCTCTACCTCAAATTTTCCAATAGATCAAGTGTTCACTAGATAGACATTCAATGAACTTGTGTGTATAAATGAGAGACTCTTGATGTGTATTTATACTTTTCAAGTGACTTCTTTTGGCGCTAACTTGTAATTGTTTTACCCTTTTTCCTAATTTTAGGGTCAACTCATTATTTCTTTTTACAATTGTCTTACCCTTTAATTAGTGAGTGTTTTATCCTTTTTATTGATTTTAGGGTCAACTCATTATTTCTTATTACAATTGTTTTACCCTTTAATTAATGACTATTTTACCCTTTTTATTGATTTTAGGGTCAACTCATTATTTCTTGTTACAATTGTTTTACCCTTTAGTTAATGACTTGTAACTTCTTTTGCAACCGTTTAGGGACTTCTTAACTTTTAGGGTCAACTCATCATTTCTTGTTACAACCACTTTACCCTTTAATTAATGACTTGTAACTTATTTTTGCAACCATTTATGGACTTCTTAACCATTCTTTCGGGCTTTCAACTTCATGAGGACATAACTCCTCAATCGTGAGGAACCACATGGCATATCACCTATTGTTGGAAATGGCATGATGAGGAATATCCATATTTGATGGTTTTCCATGTACTTGTAATGTTTTTCAACCTCATATTCTTCAATCAACTTCGGGCCTCATGACCACACCTCTGGGGATTACAGACTTCTCCAAGGGTTGACATCAATGAAAACCAACTTTCCAACAGTTATTTATTTAACAACCCCATGCATACATATTCAATTTGATTTTATTTATTTATTTATTTAGGAACAATGAACTCTAGATGAGTTGTTCTTCAATATTCAGTGATCATCCATTTATAAAATTAGATCATTCATGTACCGAATCAACAATTCTTCCAACTCAGCTCCCATGCTTGTGTTTGTCAGTTGTCGGAAATATACCAGTGTGCAACATACAACATTGACATTCTTCTCACCATGCTATATGATTCTTGTTGCATGTACCTAGATCATAAAAATGTATATTAGGAATACAAATATATTTTTGTAACAAATTTATTAGATAAAACAATTAATTGTTCTTAAAATTTCATATGCAAGTCACTTCCTTGATCTTGATTTCTTTTATTTCACAAACCTAAAACAAACTATGTCAAATCAATAAAAAGTTGTAAAATAAAAGTTATAACTCTTGATGATATATTTCCAATGATATAAGGAATTCTCAAAACAGGGATTGGATTCAAAAGTTGTCTTTAAAATACCATAATAATTTTACATGTTGTAGCTTTATTTCAAAAACTATAAACAAAAAATGTAGAATCATGGAAAACGTATAACTACATAGTTTTATAGCTTGGAACGACATCTCCAATAGTATAATTCTTTCCTTAAATGGAATCTGTAATCAAAAGTTATATTTAAAATATGAAACTAGGTTCTTCTCTCATTAGTGACATTTATAAAAAAAATTGGACTTGGGAAAGAATGTTAAGCACAAGAGAGGGAAGTCATTGAGGGATTGTATAGAAGTGAAGGGCTTAACTCTGGTGTTGTGCAATCCAACAGAGGAGCACCTGGAGATCATGGTGTCTCTACACTTAGTGAGGAAGGGATTCCCTACTAAACTTATACCTATGAGATCATTTTTCATTTGACCATTAGTTTCTGAGTGTTGGTTGAATTCACCCTTCTAGTATCATGGTCTAGCTAGGAGGTGGCTAGTTGTAGAAAGATAAGTTCAACTGATCCCATGGTTGGGTGGAAAATTTCTCACCCTTAGTCAATTTTCTTAGTTGTTTTCAAAAATTAGAGATAAGTGTTTATACCTTGCTATGAAATTTTCTTACATTCCATATTATTTGAAGAGTTATGCATGAAAAGTCGATGAGAAATCTATGTGGAAAATTATGAAAATAAAATCTTAGAAAGGATAATTGAAATTTTTAGTTTCCACTCCAAGAATTTCAAATCATTATTCCTTTGTATGTTTTTATCATCTTTCTCTAAAAAAAATCCCTTTTTGCATGTCTTTGGTCAAGATTTGATGCATAGAATCTCGATTGAATCACCTTATAGATGCATACATTTTCAAGTGACTTCATTTGCATAGCATGTGTGTTGAAGATAATTGTGCAAGGTATCTCTAATTAGTGTGGTATGATAATGGTTCTTGTTGGAGGCACGATGCCATATGTAACTAGAGGCTTATATGAGAATCAATTAAGGAATTGATAGCTTATATTCCTAACAACCTTTTTTCTTACTTGTCCTCATAACTTCTAATTGGTGGAATCATTATCTTGGTTGTTTTGATGAATTGACTTACATTCAGTTTATGAAAATCATGAGATTAAATTCTATTTAGTTTACCTCGAATAATATTCCTATGTAAATGAACAAATGAATTGGAATCATAAAGTATGGCTGAGTGTTAATTACTAGTCTATTCCTTTTGCATCTACTAGTGTATCATTATGAATAATGTCACTTTCTTCCTCAATCCCTTAAAATAATTGAATTTGTTTTACACTGAGATTTGTATTCGAAAGATTTGTAAGGTTGATTCTCTTATTCTGATGATTATTATGAAGGTTATGTGCTTGTTTTGTGACCCTCCATTCTGTGTGTGTGTGTGTCTATGTGTGTTTGTGCACACACAAGCATGTGCATATATATATATATATATATATATATATATATATATATATAATGCCAAGTAGAGTGCTAGTGTAAACAATTATATTGAATGATGCATGATTTAGTGGTATTTATATATTGAGGAGGTTTCTTCCATTATTTTCAATAATTTACATGAGGATGATGGAATGGAGCCTTTACTTAATTGAGTACATGTGTTAATATATTTAGAAAACCATTTCCTTTTACCGATATGACACAAATGGATTGATATGTTGAAAAAGGACTTAAGGATCTTTTGAAGGGTCAACTTGTGTATTTTAATTAAAGTAACTTGTCACTTTGATATAATGTCTAAGTTGGAAGATTTTAGGGACTTGGAAACGATGGCATCTTAGGCCTATCATGGGAGTGTGGATAAATTGATATTGAAGCTCAAAATCCTTGGATGAATAGCCATACTTCTTGAGAAGACATCGATGTGATTGTAGCCTCTCACTATTATGTTATAAAAATGAGAGGGGGGGTGAATCAGTTGTTACTGTGCTTAAAAAATTATGCTTATTTTAAACTCTTTACAAATCACTCAATGTCAATCACAATAATGCAGGGAGGTAAGAAATAGAATATTCAACATCGATCAATCACACACATGAAATATACAGAGACAGATATTTCTTAAGGAAACCCATAAAGGGAAAAACCTCTTCTTCTTGATATGATAAGTAATCTTTATTTTCTATACATTATCATTCTTATGAGCACCAATGCATTGTGGGGCTACCACCTCTGTTCTAAAAGCTACAACTTGTTGAGAGAACCAACTCTCTGGTTTCTCTAGCACCCACTAGAAGGAAGCACCAACTCCCTGGTTTCACTAGCACCCACTAGAAGGAAGCACCAACTCCTTGGTTTCTCTAGCACCTATTGGAAGGAAGAACCAACTCCCTAGTTTCTCTAGTACCCACTAGAAGGAAGCACCAACTCCCTAAGTCTTCCAACACCAACTGGATGGAAGCACCAACTTCCAGTCACACAGGCACCGACATGTATAATAGAGAACAATAGTTCTCCCTTACACCACCCTGCCACCCTAGTTTTTCTAGCTGCAACCAGATGGAAGCTACAACTCCCTATGTTCAAGAACCCACTTGAAACTATGAGGATACCAATCCTCCCTAGCACCTCCCTACCACCCTAAAATATAAATATTTTCCTTTTACAACTTTATCACAGTGCTACAACATTTATCTATGGCTTACCAGTCTCATCATTGTTCTGCTACACTGCTCTTTTCTGCCTGCATCAATGTCTCTCTCCTCGTGTCTGTTGTGATTTTTGTTCTTCTCTCATATATGCATTTATATTCCTTGATTCTTCTACACTTCATCTATTACACACCACATTCTTCTACCCACATGAATCACACTCAACAACATCACCCATCTCTTCTCTGTTCTGTGTTTTTATACTCTCTATGCACCTTCTACATACTTCATGCACAATACCTCTACATGCTCTTCACAGCGTCACTGTTCTTCCCTTTAGGTTGTTCACTCTAGCTCTTCCTTTCTCCTACATGGCTCTTCCTTTCTCTATTCTACATGCTTTTCTCACGTTGATTCATCTCCTAATCATCATGGAAAGTCTTCATCTTCTCTAGTGGTTATGTTCCCTGTGAGTTCATCCTCAATGGTTGTTATGTTGAGTTTCCTTAGCTTCTCTGGCAGTCGAGAATCTTCATCTTCTCTGTCATTTATAGCCAGTCAACTATGGCTTCTTAGGATTCTAAGCCCCTTCCTTCGCGTGACCACCAACGATGACCAAGCGCTTATTCAACTAGGCGCTTCCTGATTTTTGTCTAGTGAGCGCTCGCTCCATTTCACAATATGACCTTGGGATATGAGCTTCATGTGATGCAGGAGCATCATAAGTAAGCCAACAAAGCAAGTGTAAGTGGAGGACAACTGAAAATGCACCAGTGCACATTTTGAAAAAGTTTTGAATTTGAATAAAGAGACATTAATGTAATAGCTAGGAGAGCATATTCACATTTATGTTTTGGAGATTGTAAACAGATCTTGAGCGTTGCTCTCATCTGTCAGATAAGGAGGTATTTATTTGTATTGAATGTAAAGTAGGTAGCTTTTAATTATGATTAGATAGCTTAGAGTTGTAGGAGGGAAAACCCGTAAAAAAGACACCCTCGCTTGTATCATTGTAAGATTCAAAATTATGTAAGTTGTTGAGCTGTAGAAGAGGAGAGCATAGAAGAACAGAGATTGTAGGGTTGTATAGAATATAGTTTTTTCTACCGAACCATGTATAGGAACACTTGGATAAATAAAATGAAGCTTTGATCCAAGTTCATGGTGTTATTATGCTTATTGTTTACATCTGTTGAATGGTAAGTTTACAGTTGTTTTGTTCCTCCGTTATGCATTTATTTCAATGCTATGTGTATGATTATGATTTCATGATTGAATGTATGAAGTCTGAGATAAGGGAAGAATGAGTTTCAATTGTTTCTCTTCTTGAGAATCTCTAGAAGGAGTGCAGTGAACGTCCACAAGGTGTGCATTGACGAAGTTTCTGATTTTTATCTTAGAAATCTCAGGAGGGATATCGTTGTTCTCATACCAGCAGAAGTGCAAGATAGTACATAGCTATGCAAGGTGTGCGCAGGAAGGTTAAAGTCTTAGACTCTATCAATCTAGGAGAAAGATTGAAGGAATGTTGTTGCAAGGAGTGCACATAGTCGAAGGGTCAAATAACGAGAGGTTATTTGCCAATGCCGCAAGGAGTACGTGCAATAAACCTTTTGGAAACCTTGAGTTTGTAGCAGGACAAAGTTCAGGAGGGAAATAACCTTGAAGAGTTCAAGGTGAGGCGAGCATTGAAGACACCCAACAGACAGAAATCTCAGAAGGGTTGACGCCTGGAAGTAGTACCGGGGATTTATTGAAACTGGGATGGACAGTGGAAATGCTTCGAGGAGAACTGTCGATTTGTCATGGACCATTGGATCCAGTTAACCAACAAGGGAGATAAGGCTGAGAGTTCTTCAGTGTTAGAAGCTTGGGAGGAGCAGTGGCCATTCGATTCGAATCAACAAGAATCGTTGATCTCACACTTGAATTTCATATTTTAGAATTTGGGAAGTGGGGAAGGTTGAGACCTGGAGTCAAGAGTTGCGAACTCCCGATTCATGAAGTCCCGATTGAATCAGGACCTTCGGATCATGGGAAGATTTGAGTCGTCGATTAGGGCACGTACGATTCGAGATATTTGACATCGAAGAAAAGGCGCATACATCCTTTTCGAATCTCCGAAAGGGAGAACGCCGACAAGCAATTAGAACCGTAAGTTTGTGACCAATCAGGACCGTCGGATCTGGTCACTGATTTCAGAATTTCATGGATTGTCGAGTCAGAGGGACTCGCATCTGGGATCGTAAAGTTGTGAAACCCAAAATATCCTTTTGGGTGAAGGTTGTGGTCATATCACTGATCACGTGGGAGTGAGTTGGCGCTTGGTGCTTGTTTTCACAGGTGTAACTCATAAGGACATGTGGATACACACTCATGCATGTGTGGGGTTTCCTGTGGGGAAATCAAAGAGTCAATATGACTCAAGGGGAAGATTAAGAACGATCCTAAGACTGGGAGGTCACGCAAAACCTGTTGAGGTAGGGAGGTGTTGCATCAGCATGTGACCAAGCGATTGTGGGTGAGTCCAAAGGTGTTTTAAACCAAACTACTTTTCACCCCGCAATTCACCACGAGCCTCCACACACCCTTTCTCCAAAACCATGGTTTCAATTGTAGCCCACTCATGAAAAATTAAGGCCCGAGCATGTTCTGGCCCCGTAATGGAGCATGACCATCGATCTCATGATCTTGACAGTGATCTTGAACAAACGGTTTAGATCTGTCCTCTCAAGTCTGTGGACCAGATCTCTCCTTCCTCCATCAATGGTTGAGGTTTCCTTCATGATCTGGGCTCCGGGAGATTCAACTCTCAAACCCTATTGTTGTTGACTGGATATCTTCCGGAATGGAAGATCTGCTGACATATGTCCTCTTCAATCGATGAATCAACCTTATTTCCTTTGTCCATGCACAATCCTTGGTCTTAGCGATCATATGACACGTATCCCTACAAACCAACGGATGAGATCAATTTTGCGATCCGAGCTCCGGGTGTTTCAGTTCTCAAGTTCTTGTTTAAACCCAAGCATTTCACCCGGAGTCCACGATCTAATGATGCATGTCCCTCTCGGATCAATGGTCCATATCTCCTTCATGTCTTTGGACTTCAGAGATTTCAATTCTCAAACTCTTGTTCATCCTTCCTTTGCTTTTTCCTGGAGTTGAAAATCCATTGACGTGTGTCCTCTTTAATCCAATGACTATCCTCCGCTCCAGAACTTCGGGTCTTTGGGAAAATACTGGTGGTAAAACTCTCAAAGAAAAACTCTCGAATAAAAACTCTTGAAGTGGCATAACTCTTGCGTCACTCGATGACGTGTCATGAGCTGCACAGCTGCCATGTGTCTCTCGAATTTGTGATTTCCACGTACCTGAAATGTCAAATCAACTTGACACTTGTCATTGTCTGATTGTGCCATGTGTCCTTGCTGATGTAGTCTAACACCTTTCCTTGCTAACGTGGTCTGTTGATGTGGTCTGCCACAATCTAATGGTCATTGTCTGATCTCCATATCTGACGGTTGATAGAACTTCGCATTCTGGAGATTTCAAATCTCAAACTTTCCTAAGTGTAAATGCCTTGTATCTCTATATCTGAAGTGAATGTTGTTTGTTTGATCAGGATCTTGGATCGATGACTCAATCTTTCTGCGATGCAACTTTGCTAGCCTATCCTGTCCTTCCACTCGAAATTGATCCGATGGTTGTGATCAAATTGTGACGTCACGTGTCGGGTGTTTGAACGAGAGCCAACCCTGACTCTTCCAACTCCCAATATCTGAAATACTATAGATCAACAGCCCACATCCCTCTATGATCCAACGATCTAGATCTTATCGGGACTTTTCATTTCACGAAGTTGGATGACTACTCACCTTTGACTTTTTAGTTCATGAGTCAGTGAAATGTTGATCTCTCACCATGTGTCCTTTAGATCCAACGGTTCAGATCTCATCACGATTTTTCATTTCACAGAGTTGGAGGATGGCTCTCAGCCATTATCCTCTTTGCAGTTATATTGGATCTGATGGTTGTTGGTCCCAGGTGCTTATCTCCAATGGATCGGACATGTACTTCTCCTATGCGCTTCATCTGGTCACTGGACTCTGATCAAACGGACATTAGGTATTCAGGATTGGTGATCCAACGGCCACTGTCATTCCTCCTCCTAAGATTTGGCTCTCTAAAATCTCTAAGTGTCAAAGGCCACGACCTTTGATCCTTCTATGAGCCTTGATGTATGGGATCTCATCTGCACATCTCATAATGCTATCTCTCCTGAGCTTTGATCTCTGCATATTGTTTGCTTCTTCACTTGAGCTTACGTTCTTCCTGTTTTGTCATTGATACACACTCTGATCTTGCCATCAATGACAAGCACACTCTACCTGTAAACATGCCAACATATTATACCTCATCAAGTGTGTTTTTAAGGATTTTAGACCCTATCCTTATGACTTGAATAAGTTAAATAAGTTAAAGGAAGCCTTAAGAAAGTGTTTTTCCTAAGGAGAAACACCTAGTTTTTGTTGAGAAAACTCTAGGAGAATTTTGGAAAAGTTTCTACGGAATTTTTTTTATGTATTGAATGAACTTTAATTTCATGTGATACATGGTGTATTAAATGAAAATAATTTTCATGTAATACAACCCTTATCACATGAATAATTTTAGCACGTGATACAAGAAAGCTTGGAAAGATTGGAACTTAGAATATTTTAAAGGAATTCAACTCATCACATGAAGTTTAATTTTGTGCAATGTTGTGTATCAAATGAAGATAAAATTCATGCAATACACCAATGAATGATAAATCTTTCTGCAATTCAATAAGGGAGGATAAATCCTTATCACAAAAAGGAAAAAGATAGTGCAACATGATGTGTCACACGAAGAAAATCTTTGTGCAATACATTGCAAGTGAAGAATATTTCAAGAGATGTGATAAGGAAGAGAGAGTCTCCCTTTGTCACAAGAAAATAAATTTTCTTGCAACGTGATGGAGAGGAAGAATGATCCTTGGTCGAAAAAGAGAAAAAATTCAAGTGCGATATGTCACATGAGAATATTTCTTGCATTCGATGGGAAGTTTCTCGGAACTACAATATGTCGCATATTTAAAAAAAAAATAGAGTGATATAAAGAGGAAGTGAAGGAGGCATGTGTCGAAGCAACAAAAAAAATTCAAGGAAGTGGCATATTTTAATAAAAATGTCTTCTTGTGATATGTCACAACCCAAAAAAAATTGATGATGCGGTAAAAACAAAGAAGAAATGCCTTATTGCACGAGAAAGAGACTTCACCTGTGAAATGGCAGAAAGCCAAAATTTTTGGGGAATGTGACACAACACAAAAGATAACATATTTGGATGTGACCAGAAGTTTCTAAAGGCACGAAAATCTAGGAAAATGGAACTTCACCTCAATAAGCATGAAAACCAAAGGATTTCTATACAAGAGATGACGTGGATCCATATGATTTCCATGTAGGAATAGATGATGTGACACATGTACAAATGATGACATGGAAAGAGAGATAAGATCCCTTAGAAAACATTAAGGGTCGATAACTTCTTTCTTGGATCTCGGAATCAAGAAAGATTATAGTAGTTGGAAATCTCTCAACGAGTAGAATACCTTCATAAGCTCAAAAGTGACTTTCGGAGTGTGTTTAAGAGGAAACTTTTTTATTTCCCCACCTCCTTAAATATGACTATGGGGTTGGATATGTTACGCAAGTATAATTCTAAAATAATTTAACTCGCTCTCTTCTTAGTGGCCAAATACTTAACATAGCTTGATAATCATCTAGAGTTAGGTTTTCTGCATGCCTTAACCCTCAATTAATGTTAGTTTTTGGACCTTCTAGAATCTTCTTAAAATTCCACACATGGCTATACCCACATGTGTGAATAATGGGGTTGACATAGCATCCAATCAGTACCACGATATTTAATAAGGTATGTCAACTTGTTAAAAGAATAACTTTCACATATGAGCTCCAATTGAGGTGATTTTCACATCGTTGGAAAGGTGTCTATGTGTAAAACAACATTGAAGGAATAAGAGATATGATGATGAATGTTGGGCTCTAAAAATGTCCTAAAATATAACCTCTATGCATCATCCGAAGGTAGGCGTTGGCAGAAGAGTTTTACTTGTTTCCTACGTAGGTTCTTACCTTCCGTTTTCAATACCCGTTCTCCAGAGATGCAACCCCTGCAAAGGGACAATAATCATAACAAAAGGAACGGAAATTGTTCCATTCAAATGAACAACACTACTTACAAAAGGAACAGCAATCGTGACAAGGGAACAACAGTCGTTATATTGGGTCGAACTAATGTTGTATTAATTGAGTTGTAGTACTTGCCCAACTATCTAATTTGTTAATCTGAGGATCGTAAACTTACGAAGCACACACAAAGTATATGCAAGATTGAAGCGGGACTAATCTAATCTAATGTTTAAGATACAACTAAAATTGAATCATTAATTTAATGCAAGAAATTGAAACACACAACTTGGAATTGAATTAATCTAGTTGTGTAAATGAAATTAATCTAGGAATGGGAAATTGCATAAATGAAATTAATCTAAGAATGGAGAACTACATGAAGGAATAAGAAAATACAACATGTGAAGAGTTGAATGACACAACAACATATGTGAGCTCATGCTAATGAAGCAATCTTACATTATAATAATCAAATCAATCTTCATAACAAAGTAACGAAATCAGGAAAACCAAATCCATGAATCAAAGCTAAGAATCCCTTTCTCTTTCGAATCCTAATGACTACTCTAATTCCATACTCTAATTGAATTCTCATGAAGATATAACACTCTCTTTTATACATGAGAGCCTTGAATATAAGATAAACATCTCATAATTACAGATCCACTTTTCTCTCAACCTATTTCCCATTATTACAAAATATATTCCCTTCAAATCCTCACACATATCTATCATACATCTTGGATAAGATATTCCAACTAAATCTCCATGATCTTCTCCTTGGAATGGGCTTGAATTATCTCCTCAAATATTGAAATGGTGGAGGAAGTATTAGAGAAGTCCTTTTGAATTAATCCTTCACATATTCCTACACATTACAAAGCTCACACATTTTTGAGATATATATGAAAACATGTCGATTTTCTAACATTTAATCACAAATTCCCTTTTAATACTAAAATGAATAAAGTGGAGAACAATAAGGTGAAACCCAAGTACATTTATGGAAATTATATCGTGAAAGGTTAATGGGGCAATGAAATGTGAAGAATGATGAAGGGAAAGGTGGATGAAAATAGGACATTGTATGGAACCCACATGATCTAGGTGGCTATCGGTGGCCACCCACCTATTCCAACTGGCTCAAAATAGTCTTCTGGAAATTTACTATTTTTAGCAGTTTTTCAGTTCCTAAACTTTTGGGGCCACTTTGAGGGTCTAAAGGATGATTTTTTGTTATCTAGAACCCCAATGATAGTCGAAGTCTTTCATTGATCCCCATAAATGAAGCTCCTCATCGATACCTTTCCAATGAGCTACCATGCACCCCAAATGGAGATCGTATGCCAAAGTTACACCCCCGAGAAGTTGATACACCAAACTACCCAAAACGATGTCCACAAAACTAATGGCTTTTCATCTTTCAGGGTTAGGGTTTTGGATTTTATTTATGTTAAAAAGGCCTTTAGAGCCTCATTGTAACAATAATATTCTTGTGAATGTTAGTATCCATCACATCTCTTCTCAGAGATAAGATGCCACCATTTAAGTGAGTCTTTCACTCTGTATTTGTACAGTTTTGTACATTTCACTCATTAATAGAAACTGTGTACTATTGTATCTCTGTGTTTATGGTTATATGTATGATAAATCTCTGTTATATTATTGGATATCTGATATATCTATGTACATTTATTTATTATATCTTCACTCTCATTTTGTTCCGAAAATAATCTGGATCACCACAACCCCATGTGAGACTAAGACATTTGAAGAAGAAGAAACGTTCAGGCAACAAGTGATTAGTGGTAGAAGGATTTTAGTGGGAAGTGGGTCCGGGGGAAATTTAAGAAAAAGTATAAGTTTAGCTAGTAGCAGTCAAGTATCTACACCATGCGGAAGTCGTATTACAACAAACATCATAATGGAAAG
Organism: Picea engelmannii; assembly: GCA_009831015.1. Classification (NCBI taxonomy): domain Eukaryota; kingdom Viridiplantae; phylum Streptophyta; class Pinopsida; order Pinales; family Pinaceae; genus Picea; species Picea engelmannii. Next base: position 100,006 of record ML790153.1, on the reverse strand, counting down.
AGTAGATCCAACTATTCGGTTAGCAGAGTTTCGTGGAGAAGGATCGGAGGACCCAGAAAAGCATTTGTTTATTTGTGAGAAGATTTTGGCAGCTAAGAGGATTACAGATGAAGATACAAAAGTGGCATAGCTGTTGATCACATTCAAAGACTACACACTGGACTGGTATACGAGCCTTGTAGTAAAAATTCCACAAGGAGCGCCTACGACTGTCGCAGATGTGAAGAAAGAATTAATTAATGAATTTGAGCGACCTAGTTCAAAGGATCAGTTCATGAATGAGATAATAGAGATTAAACAAAATATATGCGAGTCAATTTGGGAAGTTGATTATAAGTTCAAGAGGCTAAAAGGTAAGTTGAAGTATCCTATTAAAGATAATAAACCTATACATTTATTTGTTAATTCATTATTGGCACATTTGAAGTATCCAAACCCAAGTTGAGGCCTTGCAAGTAGCCTTGCAATTGGAGGAAAATCAATATAAGAATACAGATCAAGTTGTGGAAAAGATGAGAGAAGATATGAAGAACCTGACATTCCATTTGAATTGGAATAAGGGAAAGGAAAAGAGGGAATCTGTACAGTGCACATTTTGGAGAATAGAAGGACATCATAAGAATGAGTGCCCAACCTTTGCACAGTACTTGGGGACAGGAATGTTGAATCCTTTACCCATAGGAGGACCATGGTGTGAGATATCTAGAACACATGGACATGATCCTTATCATTGTCCCATGAAATGGTGCCCAAAACTACATTTTCTAATTTTTGCAAGTCAGTTGGACTGGAAGACAAGGATTGCAGAACCTTGGAAATAATAAAGGAGAGAAAATCATATAATTATAGGGTGCATGATGAATTAATGATAGGACGAGTGTAGGCTGAATTAATGATAGGACAACTTGCGCATTAGCCACAGTATAATAATGTGCAATAGTTTGGAGCACCACCATAGTATAACAACACACAATAGTGTGTAGCGCCACCACAATATAATAATGCACAGCTGCAATACAATTAGGAACCATAGTATAATACATTGCACGGAGACAATCAAGGTAAAAGAGGACGCTTCGGAGGAGGAGGTCATGGAGGAAGAGGATTTGGAGGAGGTAGAGGACCAGTAATTTGTCACAACTATCAGAAACTCAGACTCTATGCAAGATATTTTCCACGACCACCTACGAAATGTATGTATTGTCTCGTAGAATACCATGAGAAAGAAGATTTCCCAAAACTTACAGTAACGACACATGACAAGAGGAACAAAAAGAATCAGAATGTCTAATGGATTGATGTGGAAAACATAAAAGAGGATGGGAAGAAGATAAATATAGTTACTAGAGGTGGAGCCAAGACAGGAGAAATTTCAACAAAGAAGGATTAGTACCAGTACCAGTGGGTCAAAAAGAATACAACACCCCAACAAAATTTTGATGTGTGCAAAGAGAAGGAGACATTCAAAGAAGCTAGAAAGGAGATTTTGAAGGAGAATATTGTGTCTACTTTAAGTACAAAGCTAGGAGATGATGTACCAGTGTATGACATGCCTCACCTATTTGATCAAACTAGTACAGATCAGCCATTGAATCAAGTAAGTAATCTAAGAAACTTTATGGGTCTTGTGTGAAGTTGTTGAATGATAAAAAATATTTATAAGTATTACAAATTCTGTTAGAAAAGTGCAATTTTGGGGAAGAGATGAAATTAGAACACAAAAGCGTCAATCAAGTTTGTAAGAAGAGAAGAACAAGTAGGGAATTCATGTTGAATGCAAACATTGGAGATTTCAATGTGGGTGATATCATACTAGACTTAGGGTCTGAAGTAAATTTTCTACCTAAGAAGACATGGGAAGCTTTGGGGGAACCTACATTGGAATTTTCACCTATTCAATTGAATCTAGTAAATCAGCATAGAGTGGTACCGGTTGGTAGACTGAAGGGCATACCAGTAGATCTAGATGGAGTGTGCACAATGGAAGACTTTGAAGTGGTTGACATAGTAGATAAAACTTCACCATATCCAACATTGTTGGGGTTGGACTGGGATTTTGAAAATCAGACTATTATCAACCTGAAGACTAGAAAAATGATCTTTGAATCAAGAGAATACAAACTTATTGTGCCATTAAATCCTTCAGAAGGAGGAAGAAATGTTGAACCTGTGACAAAAATTTTTATTATAGAAAACATAAACTAGTTGTATAGAAATACTGCGCAAGAAGAAGATTATGTTAACCCCACTAAAGATGACAAGCTGAGTTGGAGAAGTATTAGTTCGTGTGTCTCAGACTATGAAACATGACTAGAGAATTGGCAGCAACGACTGCATGAGTTATCCACCAAAATATGTGCAAGGATGACTCGTCCACTAAGATGGGTTGGTATAGAGGTAAGGGAACCACCCACTTTTTATGGTCAAAATGATTTAGAAGAATTTTTAATGAAGTTTTAACTAGAAGTAGTGGAAAATCAAAGGTTACTAGTTCTATATATTGCTTTAAAAGCTACACATGCACGATGGTGGGGTACACATAAAGAGAATATCAACAACTGGTATCAATGCAAGAGGTTACTACGCATCAGATTTGGCACAAAGCAGGAGGAAAGATATGTGGAGAAGTATGATGGTATGGGATAACCCAGAGAACATGTAGAAAGATGTATAACTCAATGGATATTAGTACCACTAGAAGAGTGGCCACATCACTTTATTCACGCATTGGAAGGAATCCCAAGGAATTGGTACACAGAATTGGAACAATTCAGAGAAACTACAAGTTGGGAAAAATGAAGAAGAATTTTGTGATTACATTTACATTCGAGCATGATAATCTAGAAATAGATACAACACTAAAGTTGGTAAGAGATAGGAGTTTTGAAGAACCAAAACTAGATATTGTGATAGCTTATCAGAACCAAAAGAGATAAATAGTCAAACAATTACTACATTGTTATCATGTCGTGGAAGAAGAAGACCCAGCAGAAGAAAACCTGTGCAACATCAAGATTACAGAAGTTGAAGGAGAAAGAGAAGTAGAAGGTCCAAAGCTAGATTCAGAAGATTATGTTGCACCACTGAAGATCATGAAGATAAATATTGGAACAACAAAAAACCCAAATATTGCAAGTATTGGAGACTATTGGGATAATCAGACAATAGAAAGAATAACAGAGTTATTGTGTGAGTATAATGACATATTTCCAGTGACATTCTAAGAGACGAAAGGGGTTGCGGGAGAACAATGAGAGATGAAGATCCCTTTGAATCTAGATTCTAGACAAATGAGACATAGACCTTACAGGTTGAATTTGGTGTACAATAATAAAGTAAAGGCAAAAATTGATAAGATGTTAGAGGTTGGTGTCATAGAACCTATGGAAGAATCTGGATGGGTCAACCCTATGGTAGTGCAAGAGAAGAAGAAAGGGGGAATAAGGATCTATGTAGACTTGAGAAAGTTGAATGATGCTTGTCTACCCGATCCTTTTCCTACCCCATTTGTAGATGAAATTTTAGAGAATGTAGGAGGTCAAGAAGCGTATTCATTCACTGATGGATTTTTAGGATATCACCAGATCGGAATTGCACCGGAAGATAGACATAAGACTACATTTGCAACAGAATGGGGATCATATCAATATACAGTGATGCCATTTGGGTTGAAGAATGCACCTGCAATTTTTCAAGGGTAGTAGTAGCTTCCTTTAAGGACTTTATTCATAAGTTCTTGGAAGTTTACTTGGATGATTGGACAGTGTTTAGATTAATGAAGGATCATGTTGAAATATTAAGATTGATGTTAGACAGGTGTAGACATTGTCATATTTCATTGAATATTAAAAAATGCATTTTCAACGCACCTTTTGGTATTTTGTTAGGGCATGTGGTGTATAAATAGGGTCTATTGGTTTATCCTACCAAAATTGTTCTCATAGTTAACTTACCACCACCTAAGTCAGTGCATCAGTTAAAAATTTCACTTGGTAATACAAGATATTACATGAAGTTTATAGGGGCATATGCACAGATTATTGCGCTGATGGAAAAATTGTTGAATAAGGAATGCCAGGAGAGTTTGGATATATTGAAGGAGAAAATGGTGACAACACCAATCTTATTTTTTCCATATTGGTCAAAAGAATTTCATGTGCATGTGGATGCATCTGTAATAGCACTTGGAGCAGTATTAACACAACCAAGAGAAGATGATATATATCACCCTATAGCATGTGCAAGAATAAAGTTGTCAGATTTAGAACATAATTACAATACAACAGAAAGGGAAGGATTGGCCATGGTGTATGAATTGCAGAAATTCAGACATTATTTGTTAGGTCAACATTTTAATATGTTTACATATCATTCTTCTCTTAGATATTTAGTCAAATAATCTAGTGTTGGGGGGAAGAATATGCAGATGGCTACTGTTGTTTCAGGAGTTTGATTTTGAAGTTGTGGTGAAGCTTAGAAGATTGAATGCAGGACCAAATCGTCTATCTAGGATAACTAATGGAGAGGAACCAAGCAACTTGGAGGAAAACTTCCCAGATGCACAATTGTTTTCAGTACGTATTGTTGATGAATATTTTGCTGGCATTATTGAATTTTTGAGTACAAGATTTCTCCCCAAGGAATTTAATACTATGCAGAAGAATAATTTGGTAGTTAGAGCTACAGACTACCAACCAATTGTAGGGCACTTGTACAAACTTAGGGTAGATAGAATTTTAATGAGATGTGTTACAGAGCATGAAAGGACTATCATTTTAGCAGAAACAATTGAAGGAATAGTTGGAGGACATTATATAGGGAAAGTTATTGTGCAGAAGACATTACATGCAAGATTTATGGTGGCCAACAATTCACAAAGATGCAAAGGAGTATTGTAAGAATTTTGATGAGACAGAAAGAATTTTTTGTGGATGAAATCCCATCACCCATCGAGGAATCAGTGAGCCCAACACTTGTTGAAGAACAGGAACTAGCCGATGAGCATATGGATGTGGATCCAAGGGTCGAAGGACAAAACCCCAATGAAGCACAAAACTCTACGCATCAAGTGAGTTTGGGAAAAGATAGTGCAACCACAATAGACTGAACAGGAAAAGACAATGCATGTGCAGGAGATGGTCCTTATTATAGCAGTGGGTAGTGAAAATTTTGCTATCACTTGAGATATGTTGTAGATAGATGAGGAGACAACGTAGAAGGAAGTGAAGGACATTGATCACTTGGACTTGGTGTTGGCCAATGTGCCAACTAAAGCACTATATAAACTTCAAGTAAGCATCGCATAGGAGGTCCAATCACCAGTATGCGTAGATGCGAATGAGTTACAAGTTGTTAAGGACATAAAGGACATCATGAATATAAAAATCCATGAGATACATTTTGAGAAGGAAGAAGCAAAACAACACATTGGCCAGATAAAGAAGCATATAGAATAAGTTTTCAAGTCAATTCCAGACAGTGCGCAAGAAGGGGTGCATTTACAGACAGAAGAAAAGATCGGAATTATAGCACAAGCTAGGGAGAGTTATAAGAACCATATCATGGACTTGATGGAACTCTTGAAACCAAGAACACCACAAGAAGTGAGATCATAGAGGGAGAAGGAGGTGGTCAGACATATGGAGAACATGGCACAAAATATTAAGGAAGTTTCAGAGTTATATGACAAAAGTTCATAAGTATGGACAAGCCTATAGGAGGATGAAAAGTTGTAGGCATAGAAATAGAAGGAAGAAGGAGTCAACACAACCATGCAGGATTTGAAGCAAAAGTAGAAGGAAATGAAGATACATGAGAGGTTAAGGAGCATGCATGAGCTAAAGAATTTACAAGAAGAACTAAAGAATGTGCAAGAAGAGAATCAATTGAGGTAGGCTCAGTTGGAGCCATTACAAGAATATGCAGAGAAGATACTGATAGAGATGGATTTAGTCAAGGGACAGATGGAAAACCTTAGGGTGGAAGCTAAAGAAATACTCAAAGAGCATATCATTGTGCATAATGTGGAGTCTTTTGAATAGAAGAGTGCACATGTGAAGACTCATGTTGAAGAGATTTCAAGTCGATTCTAGAAGTTGGAGAATTCTGTCACAGATGAAAACACTGCCTGAGTGGCTCGGGACGAGCCACAGGTTAGTGTTGGGGGCCTATTGGAGAAGACTATTTTGGGAGCAAATTTTGAGGAATAAGTAAGAGCACAACAAGCGAGACAGGAAACTAAGGAATGGACCAAAGAAGCAGCGCGCGTCAGGAATCAAGGAAAAGCAGTGTGGGGAAAAGAAGAGTAAAAGAAAGAAATGGTTGGATTGAAGACCAATCGCACAGGAGGTTGTAAAGTGGACAAATCTAATCCACTAGGGTTAGGGTTTTGGGTCCTTATTGTAAGAGGGTTTTACCCATTTTTGGTAGTATAAATATAAGATGTATGAGGTAGCTAGGGGATATCTATATTTGAGCATGTTTGGGAGTATCTTTGAGAACATTTCTGAGTTTGGAGCTAGTCTTTGTGGAATTTTTTGGTCGAGAGTTGTGGAGCTCATATGGAGTTTGTTTTGAGTTGTATCTGAGGGTCGGGTCGCAAGATGTGGAGCTTGGTGCGATGATGCAAGAGCATCGTTGCCAAGTGTGCAGAGGCAGGACCATTTTTTAGTTCTTCCAAAAATTCAACGTTGACAATTGCAGCCGATTTTGAAATCTGCCTCCACTTAGCGCCGAAAATTCACCTTTGGAGGCACGCTTGAACCGGTGCCTAATTTTACCCTTTGAGGCAAATTTTTGAAATTGTAAACAGAGCAGGAGTTTCCACTTCGGCTCTAGAATGCGACTGAACTAAGATAGCGTAGGATGAATTTTAGAGTAGGCAAGTAGCCAGGGGAAACCCTAGAAACATTTTTTGAGTCATGTAGAAGTTTGTGCAACCAGATAGAGGGAGCAGGAATACAGAGAGAACTTAGTTGTAAGAGAGAACTGTGAGTTAGCAGGTGATCTCAACATTTTTCAATTACTGTAATTTTGAATGTATTATGTAGCCATTGGGCACTTGTGAATATAACAGAATGGAAAATTGATCCAAAGGTATGGTGTGTGGACTGTGTTCTTTTTCCCTGTCATTTTCTGTTTACATGAACCAGTGGATGGAACTGTGAGTTTTCTAGTTTCAATTGTTTCTCTTTGTTAAAGATCTGCAAGGTGTGCATCAAGCGAGGAGAGGACACCAGGAAGTTTGGAGGAATCTCTTTGTGAGAAACCCCTTGGATCAGAGCTATCAGAATCCCTTAGATGCAAGGAGTGCGTGGAAATCCAAGGCCTACACAAGGCAAATCTCAGGAGGGATAACGCTTCAGAAAGTGTTGTCGAGATCCAGGAACTCATTCCCTGGAAGGAACGAAGGTTGAGCCTTCGAAGACTTAGAAAATATTCTAATTCTGACGTGAGTAAAAGCTCAGGAGGAAGCACATCGTTGAGTGTTGGATCGTGGTGGAGAATCCTGCGTACCGTCCAATTTGAGGTAGGAGAACAGACTTTAACACTGTGTATATCTCGGAGAGAAGATCTCGAAGATCTGAATGGATGGTGGAGAACTCTCGAGGAGAGTCACGAAATACCATGAGCCATTGGATCAAGTGGAGTTGCGAGGAGTTCAGTGGCGGGTAAGAGATCTGATCATAGAGCTGGAGAGCATTGTGAGCCATTGATCAAGTGCCTTAAGTTTTCATCATTTTGGCATTTCGGTATTTCGGTAACTAGGAACCCGAAAGACAGAGGAGCGGGATCCTTGCATCGTGATTCCCCGAATCACAAAATCCTGAAAGAACGAGTGCCAAGGCATTTCGGTATTTCGATAACCAAGAATTTGAAAGACAGAGGAGTGGGACCCTTGCATTGTGATTCCCTGAATCGTGAAACCTCGAAAGAACGAACGCCAGGACATTTCAGTACTTCGGCAATAGGCATTTCCAAGGAGCAGAGATATCCCTTGCACCCATGTTTCGCGAAACACGAAAACCCAAAAGAAGAGGCGTCGAGACATTTTTGGCATTTCGGCAACTAGGGATCCCAAAGAGCAAAGATATCCCTTGCATTCTGATTTTGCGAAACGCGAAAACGCGAAGGAACCGGTGTTGGGACATTTCGGCATTTCAGCCACCGAGGGTTCGAAGAACGAAGGGACGTGACGCTTGACTTGTGAAGTTCTGGTCCCCGATACGTGCCCTTTTTTACTTAGCGCAAGGTCATGGATATTGGTCGTGTGTTGTGGGAGCTCACACTTGGCACTTGGAAAATCCAACCAAGCATTAGTGAGGGACCTGTGTGTTCGATTTAAGGGTTCCAGTTTGGAACCAGAAGAGCCATTTCGGCTCCCAAACCGGAAGATCTTGACCGGGAGGTCGCGCAGCCCTGAGGAGGGATAGGGGGACTACATCATGCGACGTTGGTCAACCTCACCAATACTTATATACTACTGATGTAATGCACGCAACACAATATTTTGAAGAAGATGAATAAAGAAGCATAAAATGCCAAATCTTTGTGAACGTAGCCTAGGGGGGTGAATCATGGTAAAACACTGTGTTATTGTGCAGAATGTGTTATTGATGGTTTTCAATGTATTTTATGATAAATAAATGGATAAATGAATGAATCTGTTAAGGTTAAATTGTAGCATGCACTAGATTAGACATGTTATTTCCTACAGAATGAATGTTAAAGGTTAAATGAATAGTATATATGAATGATGGTATGGTAGAATGATGAATATGAAAGTTGAAGTATAGTTATGCCTAACATCCCATGAGCATCATCCCTTCCATGATTGCAGACATTTGGGTCATGCAATCACCCATAAGCCATCTCGGGTGAGACTGCGTTGTGCACTCTGTGTGTAGTGTTGCCTTCTAGTCTCCAAAAGGGCCGATGGCTTCTAGGGTTTTGTTGGAGAACTAAGGTAGAACTCGGTCATCCCACACATCCAACAAATTTTCCATGAGAACACAATCAGCATCACTCATAGATATTACAAACCTAAAAATCCTTAATGTTAGTTTTTCTAACATCATAAAATTACTATTTAAAACTGATAGATAGATATCCCTAATATGTTTAGGGATTATGGGTTGTGATTATTTTACTACAATATCTGTAGTGAAGTGTTTCATTGCTTACCTCTTTACACTACTTACTCATTAGAGTGGTATATGGACAAAAATATATGTGATAAAAAAATAGCTTATGTTAATGGATTGTACACTCTATCACAAATAAAAAGGTTATATGTATGTAACAATGGAAGAACCATTAATGAGAGTAGGGAGTATGGCCCAAATATTAAAGGCAAATTGAGGTGAAAAAATGGCACATCTACCCATGACATCATCGACATGTCAAAGTTGAAAAGACTTTTGTTAGAATTCCTTTGTGTCATGGAAATGGACAATAGATATCTTATATATTTCAAAGTTTGAGTTGAATAAAGTTGGTTTGATGTGATATGTTAAAATAATTTATAAATTTTCATAAAGTTATATGTTTAAGAAAATTAAAAATAATAAGTTATTTTAAGTTAAAAAAATCTTCGAAGATTATTTTTCCAAGTTATTCATTACTAGTTGGATTACGTGAGTTAGAAAGTTATTAGTTAATGTATTCCTTTAAAATATTCATATGATGTTAATAAAGTATCAAGATAATGTCAGAAAATTATTTCAATATCAAAAGATTTTAAAAATTAAAAGTGTAAAATTGTTCAATGATATTGGAGAATTTAAAGAAAATTAAAAAAAACAAATATAATAATAATAATGGTAACAATATCTAAGATATCTATTCTATTTTATTTTAATTTAACTAAACAATTATTACAAAAGAAAATTACATTTTAAAAACATGTTCTACATCAATAATAATAATACGTAGACAAACTCTATGTAGAGATAATATCATCTATTATTTGAAAATTGATTAGGTTATTGTCCGTGACTCCTTAATCAACAGGCTCTTGAACATGAAATTCATCTCACCTTAAAAAGTATCTCTGGAATAATGCCCATTCTAATGCTCAGATAGACAACTCCTTCCATAAAACAATCCACCCATTCTAATGCTCAGATAGACAACTCCTTCCATAAAACAATCCACCCACCCCAAACTCACCCTTGGCCTAAGTCCCATTCTACTATCAATCTTCCCTTTCTTTGTGCAAGGCCAAATCTTGCAATAAAAGTTACATAGCAAAAATACAACAACACACTCACAAGTGCAGTGATAGGAAGGATTTCGAAAATAATACTTTATTAAAATTGAAAACAACCAACTATTGGTCTTGATTACAACAACAACATAAATCAATTCAGACAAGTCTCTCAACAAAATTATTCCTAAGGAGGTCCATTTTCTCAAGGTTACAATATTCTTTGAATAAAAAACCCACACACTACAAACCATGAGCCACTTCAACATCTTCCAAATGAAAAAACTCTTTCTTCTCATACTTTGAGTTGTAATGTGTAGATCGACTTTAGAATTCTAGGTACCAAAACCTCTTTAACTTCTAATGAATTTTAATTGTCAAATGATCTAATTTTCAATGCTTAGAATTTCATTAGTCAATTATTCATAATATAATTACCTTAATTATGAAATCAAAATAATTTGTTAACCTTCCAAAAGTCCCAAAATGATATGTATCTCGTTCATTATTTCCCCTCCTACACTCCATTATTTTATATTCCAAACTTATTTTAAGCTTTCAAAACAAAAACTATTTCATTCATCTTTTCTCAAGATCCATTCATTTCAATCCTTTGTATCTAGATCTCCCTTTCATTCTTTATTGTTACTAGATAAAATTTTGAAATTACAAAAGTGAGTCATCCATTAAACTTTGAATATTAGAACCTCGCCTAAATGAACTTCAAATGTTTTTCCATTTAACTCGGTGTTTCCAATAGTGAACCTACAATTTAAGGTCATTGGATTTGACATGAATATTGGTGACTTTGTGATTGAAGTCTTCCCACTCCTCAACTTTATATTAGTGGACCTACAATTTAAGGTTATTGGATTTGACATGAATATTGGTGACTTTGTGGTTGAAGTCTTCCCACTCCTCAACCTTATATTAGTGGACCTACAATTTAAGGTCATTGGATTTGACATGAATATTTGTGACTATGTGGTTGAAGTCTTCCCACTCATTTGAGGTAATTAGATCATTTATTTGACATGAATATTAGTATTTAGTGAAAAGAAATTCTTGTTTTCCATTGGAACATTGCACATAAGTCAAGGTTTAAGGTCATGGGAGCATTTTGTTGACATTGACAATGAAATTGGTTGGAACATTCCATGCAATGCAAGTCAAGGTTTAAGGTCATTTATTTTACATGAACAATGAAATTGATAGTTAAGGAAATAATTTTTTTGATTTTTATGGAAGTGTTACATGTAAGTAAGTCAAGTGATATATCATTGTATGTGTTATCTCCTCAAATAAATTGGTGGAAATTTTCCTTTTGAGGTGATAGGTTGTGGTCCAAAATTTATTCCTAAATTTGTGTAGGTAGGTTAGAGAGTCTATTTTCTGTAAATAAGCTCAGAAAGAATTTTTGATTTGGTTTGGTCAAGCAAAAGTCAGAATATCAGGTTTCAGTGGTTTAGGTCAGCCTGAAACGTGCTCATTAACCACTGAAAGCCTTTGTTCCCGATAGTTAAGAGGGAAAATCAAAAGTGCGGTTAACTACCGAAAACCTTTCAGCAGGATAAATGAAAAGCTCGTGCTTTGGCACAAGCCAGGTGTCAATTGGCACAATGATGGAAACGTAACCATCAGAAGCTCATACAAGGTGGCAAGGTATCCACGTTCTGGTTATATCTATCCATAAAATTGAGATCATGTCGTCCTTTCAACCGCATCTGTCTTTTCAAAATTAAGACACGGCGATGATACAAAAATTCATGCATGTTGTCACATAGCCTCTCACCATTTCCAGTCATGAGTACACAATCCATCATGACCCCGTTAAATCTCTTATTTAATCTTCATTCAGTATCAATTTGAATTTGGGAGTTATTGAGATAATCGTGAGTCCATGATTTCATCAAACAAATGCATTTCCAGAGATCATAATCCCATTTCCCATGGTGATCGTCGAGTGCAGTTAGAGTCCAGCAAATCGCACCCAAGCAAATTAATCCAGGTCGATTCATTAGGCAAGTTCAAAACCCATATTGTTTCAGTTTAAATGAATATCCCACAGAAACTCGAAATTTTCGGCATGCTCTCAGTCAGTTTGTTGCCTAAACTCGGTTGGTGTTTGAGCTTGGTGATCCGAACTTTGTGTCACCCTGTCCCATTTTCTCTTCCATGAGTCATACTCTCTGTCATCTTAAATCCTAGATTCTTTGTCTCCCTGGCACTTAGTTTTCCTTAATCACATGTACAATCAAAATTTACTAATGCCGAAAGCAGGGCCAGTTCTGAGGGCTAAAGTGGATGGAGTTTGGTACCTTGAGGCGCACCCTGAGGTGGATGAGTTCTTCAAGTAGACTGGAGTGTATACCTATTGTGAAAAACTAGCAGATTTTCATCAACAAGTGTCCGAGACTTTTGCTAGCTCGTATGATGGAAGAACAACAACAGTGGGAAAGGAATAGTTTGTGGTTGATGAGGCAGCCATAGCTGAGTGCACAGGTCTTCCCAGAACAGGTGATTGTTGGTTCAAATCAACGGTACCTTCAAACATTGAGTTTAGGTCCTACCTACAGCCTCTTCATAAAGATCTTACATGGAAAAAAAAATACCCATGTCTTATCTAGAACCTAAATGGAAATCTCTCTTGAAGGTTATCTTTGTCTATATCACCTGTGAAGGTAGATACAACAGAGTCATGTTCTACCACTTCAAGCTTTTAAATCATTTCACAGGGAGATCTCCCATCAATTTACCATTTTACTTGCACAAAGCCCTCATGAAAATGTCTAAATAGGTCAAGGCCAAGCCCACTAAGGTGGCAAGTAGATTGTCTCATCAAGGACTCATTACTCTTATTGTCAAAGAGTCATTGAAGAAAAGGCAGGTAGATTGGAACTATTTCCTCTTCTGGAATGAATTCCAGACTGATTGGCAATAGCGGGAGAAAGGTAAAAAGGCTGCCACTAAGAAGACTATTACTCCTAAAAGAAGTCATAGGAAATGGAAGGGTATCTCACCACCAAGAGATCTGATAGAATCATCCTCTGTTAAAATGAAAAGAATCAAAAGAAAGTTACAGTTTGAGGGTGAGCAGTCCAAGGACCCTGCTACAGGAAGTAACCCTTTAAACCTTCCCTATAGTGATTCAGAGCCAGAACAAGAGTTAGCAGAGACACAGGGTAATGTACAGGCTGGACAAGTTGCAGATGATTGTTCCAATTTACCTTCACCAACTCCTCCAGAGGCACATAGTCCACCAGTGGAAAAATCCTCTTCAAGTAAGCCTAAGGCATCTAGGGCACGGAAAATCAATAAACTCTTGCAACAAGTGTATGAAATGGATGTCTTGGAAAGAGTTATTGAAAAATCTAATACAGACTTGACTGAAAGAAATGCAGATCTTTTCAAAATAAGCCAAACCCTCAAAGAGAAGCATGACAAGATCAAAGACAGGAATAGGGTATTGATTAGGGAGAACATGAAGCTGTACAGACAGCTTAGAATTCTGAGGTTGAAATTAAAAGAGTCTCAATCACCAACACAGGAGAAAACCAGTTTGGAGACTCTAGCTAACTTAGCTACAACCATGGTAGACACACCAGAGCCTTCCACACAGCTAGTTGAAGTTTGCAGATTTGCACGAACAAGGGTTGCATCATCCAAAAGACCTTGAACATCAAGCAAGGAATCAAGGTAATCATTTTTGTAAATTTTGAAGTTTTCTCAAAGCTGAAGTTTCGGTGGTTTAGGCGAACAAGACGACTGTTCATTAACCATAGATAACAGAGCTTTCAGTAGATAATCCACTCGATAACCTTCTAGGTTAACCACCGAAAGCCTGTCACTGCCAGAATGATCGATTTTTTCCACAGATCGAAGTTTTTTGAGTTGGAATGGTTTGAAACCTCTTCGAATGGACATTTGATGAATTGTCAAGTCAGATCCAATAGCTATTTTTGATGGATAATGGAAAGAAGAGGTGTTTCAAACGTTTTTGGTACCTTTAACAAAGGCAAAAAATCAGGATGCCTACTCACAGCAACAGATTCGAATTTGTATCTCTTGGAAGAGTCATCACTCAGCCTTGGAAGGATATCCTGCACTGCACCATTACTCTACAAGAGATGAAGACCATGAAATCTGGGATTGACCTCATTTTTGGGGATCATTCCATATCTTTTGCAAACTAAATTTTGACTTTCTATCTTTAGCATATTTGATCCATGCTTTGAGGATCTCAAAACTGCATTGTAAAGCTATAAAGCTAAAGGTAGAATAGGAACTAAAGGTTCGACTTTGGAGAATTTTTCATGTTATGTACTCAAACTTCTCATTTTCATATTAAGTAATACAAGCTTCTTTTGCCATAACTTGTTCAGATTTCATCTTCTTATCTATTCTGTACTTGCACCTGGATATTATATTCATGTTGTTATGCTTGTTTATGCCCGATAACTGTCATCTTATCATTGCATTCATAAGTTAAACTTTGCAAGTATTCTGGTGATTATTGTAATTGGCCATTCATATATGCTTGATATGTGATTTTGCTGATATAATAGTTATTTCTCCATACATCCCTTTATTTGTAAACTCTCTAAACATTTGTGGTTGAAATCCTTGTCCATCTAAATGTGTTCATGCATGTTTTGAGTGAGAACGATTTAGTCATCCAACTTTCTCCAAACCCACACTTATTATTGAAAAAACAGTTACCAAAAGATTAAGTTACCAGGCATCTCTGACTTACAGCCTAGGAGAGTTTCCTGAAGTGATAACAAATTGGCACCGTTGTCGGGGAGATGAGATCGAAGCTCAACTTCCTTGGGAGATGACATAGATCTAGCTTTGACGATAGACAAAGCCTGGACATCATTTGGGTTGTAATTATTTATTTGGCGACTCCATTGAAATGAAGTGGCTCCAAAAAGAGCTCACACCAGGGCGAACCAAAAAGGCCTACTGACAACACCAGTTCCTGACCCTGAGAAGATCATCAGTAAGGGAAAATCTTTACAAATATAGGCTTCTAGATCT